>WSTO01000198.1:0-13420 GCA_019627685.1 Serendipita sp. 399 | reverse complement strand
TGGTCTTCTGGCTAACGGTTTGATTCCTTGCCTCCCTATTTTGGATTCATTCATCGTACTTGTAGTCGTGATGGTATGACCAGACTACTCACACGGCAAAGAGCCATCGATGCTCTATTTCATGAACGTCTTCCAGACCGCGATTGGTCATTACGTAGAGCGTGGCGAGAAGTCTGCGATGGCTTGGATCGCGGTAAGTCTCTAGTGGCTCCCAGACCAATCAATACTAGACCTCGATACAGAAGTCGATGTCAGAGCCGCGTTCATCAACTCCTTAAAGACAGATATTGTCGATCCTCTGCAGGACCTCAGGGTCAGACGACTGTACCTATCATTCGTCCTTTGTGTTTATCTTACTCTTAGGAAACGCATGAGAGGTCGAAGAAGCGGATCAAAGAAGATATCAAGAATTCATGGACGCAATACAACGAGTATGGCGAAAATACACTTCCTCGCCTGAAAAGGGCGTATTTCAAACGATGTCAAGAAGCCGACGAGCTGAGGGGAAATTCTATTGATCTGAAAGCCCCGACGATGACAAGTCCAGTCCTGTCCAATCCGGCTGTTCCGATACAGGGAGCGCCTCTAGCGAAAGGATCATCAATGATTGCTCCCAGCACGAGTCCTCCGGGTGGTCAGAGAGGAAGACAATCATCTGTCGGTCAACAGCAAGGAAAGAGGGACAGAAGTCCGAGCGGAGCAACAAGTTTCGCTGATCTTGCGCAGCAGGGTCAGTATCGATTCTATTCATTAATTCAAGAGAGCTGATGGAATGAATCATAGGAAGACGTCAGCTTAACAATTTGAGAACTCTGATTGAGACAAAGGGAGGTACCAGTACAGGTGGCAAAGCAGAGATTGGCCTGCGGGGAGTGCGAGCGAGACGGGAGGCGGAAGAAGCTGGTAAGCAATCGGATATTGGCATCTTGGGCAACACTGAATTCTTGTCTAGACAAAGAATATCGTAAAGGAGTTCATGAAATGGAGACCTTGAGATTACGTCGAGAGAAAATCTTGGAAGCTGGCTACAATGTGGGTAGTTTAGTCCCCGCTCTGTAGACCAGTCGCCTTCTAACTGCTCATAGAGCCTTGAAACGCTAGTTCTTGAAACTTCTGAGCTTATGATCAAAATTGTCGAGCGCTACGCAGACAACTTGACGTGCGTCCTCTGCTTCTGCTCTGCTTCTATACCTTACAGAAGGACAGCGCCACAAATGCAACTGGATCACAAGTTTCCACTGGCCTTCATGGGCTTGCACATCAAATTCACCCATCACAGGACCTTCAGCATCTGCGACAGCTCACTAGTAAGACGCTTGCCGCTGCGATCCCCAAGCCTATTCTCTACCAAAACTTCCAAGTCGGAGAGTGCAAGGATATGATCTTTGGTATCAGCTTAGTGGACTATGCCAGTTCAAGAGGCTTACGGGACCATGAACTACCGAAGATAGTTTCATTATGTGTTGCTGACATCGAAGCACGTGGTCTTAGAACTGAGGGAGTATACAGGGTACGTTTCCCGTCCTTGGACGCTTCAGAGACGAATAATTTCTCTCGATAGGTATCTGGCAGACATGCAAATGTCGTGGAGGCAAGGCATTTCATGCAAATTCCGACCTCTTCTGATGACCCATTCAGTTAACTCTAACAGCAGAGAGGAGTGAGGTGGATTTTTATATTGACCGGAGCAAGGACGATGTTCACACTGTGGCCGCATTGCTCAAGGTTCGCTTACATCGTCAGACTACTTCTCTCTTATACTGAGTCTACTTATCAGCTCTATCTTCGTGAGCTTCCAGAGCCGGTGTTCAAGTTTCCGATGCTCGAACGCATGGAATACACGAAGGATAAGGGTAGGTGACTACACGCGTACATGGTGAATATCTTCGAGACATTGAATAGATCGGCATTTATCCAACAATTTGGCAACCATCCGTAGCAAGATACGAAGACTACCTGCAATCCACCAATCTACATTGAGAGCCATGCTCGAACATTTGGCAAAGGTTGCAGCGAACCAGAAGTATAACAAAATGGATGCAAAGAATCTTGCTGTCGTATTTGGACCGGTCATCCTGGGAGAGGAGTCTCTTCCCACTGGGATGGATCTCCTCACAATGACGAAGGTGAACCAGAATCATCGCCAACAATCAGATCACGGCTTACATGAGCACAGGATACCTTCATGGAGGATTTGATCAATAGTGTTAGGATACTCTATGATAGTCATTCTGCTGACGAGAGGCCGGCGTCACCCCCTCTACCAGAGCCACCAGCACATGAAGTTGGCGCCCTGAATGCACGCCCCACCGTACCCGTTTACGGTTCGTCTCATACGGTCATCAAAACACTCCCTGCAGGTGCTTCGCGCTCTCAAACAAATGTTGCTACTGAAAATGCGACGGGTGTGGCACTGACACCATCATCCGCGACATCCGAGACCCCACCAAAGCCTCCTCCACGTCCAGCCAATCGACAACAGCGTCGCAATACCCTACCGTCTGGTACTGTTGATCCTGCGGCGATTCTACCTGCTAGCGAAACAAGTAATGTCAAAGGTTCAACCCCTGCGCTCGGACGACCATCAGAAGACGGTCGATCTCTCAATAGTCGTCCAAGCTCAGCCATCAAACCTAAGCTCGACACCAGATCCCACACCACTAATCCTTCTGTCTCTTCCACTATTTCGAGCAAGGGCAAGATTTCAAACCCGTCTTCGCCCACACGTAGCGTTGGGCCGGGAACGTCTCAACAATCGATCAGTACGACGGCGACGAGCGACAAACATGAAGCCGAAAAGCGGCCGTCGTACTCTGACTCCCTTCTCCACGAACCTGCTGTTTTGATGTCCCAGGCTCAAGCTAATGAAGTGATATCATCTACTTCGACAACGGGTCATGGAAATGTCTATGGTGGGGACGATGGAGAAATAGAAGTTGACTATCCCGGGTCGCCAGATACGAGTGCCCTCGAATTCAGGACTGCAGAGAACACTCCTACGCACTCCCCAAAATATGAGATTCCTGACAGACTAGGTTCATTATGAGTAGAATGGCCGATACCCTTACAATGTCGCGACTATCTTTATGAGTCACGGAATACATATCTATTCACTGCATGAACAGCACACGAGCTATTCGGTTACTGGTATCTCATAAACATATACACAATCAAGGCAAGTGCAAACTGTGATACTGTTACCTGTCTAATGAATCGCTGTTTTCTTTCAAACCTTTGGTTGAATCGTTCTTCGTCTGGCACCGGGGACTTCAGTCCCTGTTGGACGTCGCCTCGCGGCGATTACACTCGCACGTCCCTTTGCGGCTTCTGTGCCCATGAGTTTGGCTTTGGCCCCTGTTCCCAGACTCTTTCGTGCACCACTAATACTCTTCCTCGGTTTGGCAGTCTTCTGTACAGCAGTGTCTTGTGTTGAACGCTGCCGAGATTCATGCACCTTTGCAATCACTTTTGATCGCGAGATGCGCGGCTTTCGACCTAGACTTCCATCCGACGGAACGTCATTCCCAGTGACATCCTTGGGTTGAGTGGATTCGAGTGGCTGACGACGTTGCAATGGGCGTGAAGAGAGCGATGCAGGAGGAGCCGGAAGAGGTGAACACGATCGTGATCTTTCTCCGTCGTTCTCCTTGGGCGGGTCGAAGTCAGCGTCTCGATACGACTCCCGCTTCGATGCCACGTTATCTGATGCATCAGGCATCGCTTCTGGTGCACCGATTTTGCTGGCTTTCGAACCAGCAGACATACGAGATGATATGGAGGAGGATGGGATTGTAGTCGCTGCCTTTGCCTGCCCGGTCTCTCCAGCATTCGCTTGCTTCTCGGAAACCGAGGAAATCGTGCTGGTTCTTTTCGATATGGAAGAGGTGCCACTCGATGTAGCTTCTTGGAAGTCGGGTAATTTGCCCCTCTGCATGCCAGCTGCAGACGCTCGGATGACTCTCACTGGTTGTTTGGCAGTGAGCGAAGGCGCGCGACTCTTCGAAACCGATTGTTGTGTCACACCTGCCGCAGGTGTGTTGTTGCGTGACGCAAGTGAAGAAGGGCGCGCGACCGGCTGCCTAGCTCTCACAGAAGCTTGCGATTTCGTCGTATCGTTTACTACTGCTGGAGATTGGGTGCTGGCACCGTTGAGGCGACTGGCACCATTCGTTCCGGCTGCCGATGACGTCTGATTGGTAGTCTTCAAGGAAGATGCTTGTGGGTGACTCGGGTTCTTAACGCTCGAGAAAATCGTCTTGACGACCTTCGCGGCACCATCCCGTAGCAAACCAAGGCGCCCCATCGGAGTAGCTTTGGCAGGTAGCCCTGGACGCTTTGTTGCAGTCGAAGGCCCACCACTACTGCGACGACCTTTGGAACCTCTGGATTCCCGCCTCTTTTTCAGCCCACCAGCCGTGTTGTTACCTGAGGCGCTCGGACGAGCAAGTGGCCCGCCCCTGGCTGTGGTTGGATTATCAAGCCTTTGCCGCTTGGGAGCGGGAGCATCTTCAGATTTGTCCTTTGAATCAGCGATGCGAGTAGCTCGACCGCCCGTGAGCACAGTGGTCGTCCTTTCATCGAACACAGACGACATCCTCTTGGTTCCAGCCTTGGGTAAAGGAGCAGAATGTTTGACAGAATAGTGATCTGCAATGGATGGCATCCTATAGATCCTTGTTAAATCGGCCTGCTCCCCAAGCAAAGGTTGAAACGTACTTTTCAAACTCCTTTTGATGCACCAAACCAAACCGACTATCCCCAACTCTTTTTTCGAAGGTGATGGTCGAAGCCCTGCCTTTCGGACTAACCTCCCCGAAATTGATAGTTCCATCCTTGTCTACACGAGCGGCAGCGGAGGATGTAGAATCAATTCCCATACGCATGTTCATTTCAGCCAAAATAGAAGCGGCAACATCGTTAAATTGAGTATTGGAAACCGCATTGACCGGGGATCCGAAAACGAAGCCTGGAGAGGCAGGCTTCAACTGGGAGATGGCACTTTCTTCGCTAAGAGTAGCCTTCTTGGGAGTCACAGCGACGCTCTGGGAGAAAGTCGCTGCACTACTTTCTTCCGCGGCAGGGATCACTGTATCAGTCGATCGTGACGGTCCATTCTCTGACTTGGAAATACGCGTCTCGCTTCCTTGCGGAAGAGAGGGGAACGGTTTCAAGCTTGGGGTGCTACAGATAGTGACTGGATCACGGGCACGGTCTGGGACCGAGGTAACAAGGCGAACTGTCACTTGGTCGGGTTGAACCTTTGTTCCATCGACGGTCCCTTGTTGGATAGGTTCAAAGGATCCTGCGTCGAGATTGCTATCGATGGGCAGCGTATCATCTTTGGTTTTAATGGCAGTCTTGTCATGAACCGGAACGTTCGGGAAAAGGTGGGACATAGGTTCCCTGACGATGCTGTCTGTTGCTGACATCGAACTCTTCGTGGTGGAGAAAGACATTTTAGAGCTCTTGGAGCCCGCACGTTTAAGGGAAGTTGCGAGCGACATCAACGAAGAACCTGTTCCTGTCCAAATGTTCACAATGCAGGGATGATTCGAATGCACTCGTACCTCTACTCGAGACGCTTCCCATATTAGATTCTTTCGAAGAAGCGTGTGACCTCACTGTCCCCATTGACATCATAGAACGCAACGATGTGGTTCGAGACCGCTTATCCATGATCATGGAATTCTCCTCCTCTGGGCCACCCTCAACAAGTTCCCACTGTTGACTCGTACGAAGATGAGGTTCTTGGCTAGAGGAATCACTAGCGGCGACTCGATTCTCATTGTTGGTAGCTCTTTCCTTGTTTCTCAAGGTTTCTGCATACTTTTGGAGGCGATTAATGAGCTCCTCGTTCTGTCGGCCACCGTGAGAGGTTAGCTCAGGTACAAATCGTAAGGGATCAAAACAAACCTTGCCAGTTTGCTTTAAATTGTATCGTTTGCATAGTGTCATCAGTTGTGCACGCTTGAGCGAGTGCAGCGCCGCTTCGTTGAATAGAATCCCACTGGATTGATCCATGTTGTCGCGTCTTGAAGGCGACCAAATATGTCAAAACTTGTAGCAGATATCTGTATAGATACGTGTAGCGAACAGTCTGGCGCGTTTGTTTCGTGTTGCCTTGGTGGTAGGAAAGTGGTCGAGAACAAACTTGGAGGAAGATGGGCGGCACGTGACGAGCACTAAGATTACCTCTTAACCATAGGGGACAGATTAGCTTTTTACACTCAAAATGTACCAATAATCGTCGAGAGTTGGGATAAGAACGATATGGTATGTCTATACGTGGTTATACCAAAGTCGACAAGATAGATGTTCCGTTTACACCTTGAAACCGTAGCCTCGCATGCACTCTATATGTTTTTGGACGAGTTCCTTACACTTCTCCTCCGCAACAGAAGTGTCTGTCTTTAGGAAGCAGTCATCCCGTGCTGATTTCGTTTCTGGACATGCACAGCAGCTTAGTCACCGTCAGCAAAAACAGCGCAACGCCATCCAGTAGACGTAATAATACTCACGGTTTTAGTCCTTTAGGATTTAGAGGGTTCACCTCGACTGCAGGGACTGGACAAAAATCGGCTGACGGTGGTGCAGCGGGTACTGACTGCGTAGAACCCATGTTGAGAGGCGAAAGTTGCTAAATAGCAATCTGATGTCAAGTTCGCCAACTGAGCACTGGTTGGTGCGACTCCCCAATGGTAAGTGGTCGGGAAGGAGAAGATGCACCTTGGACCTCCACCACATCCATCCCATGTCTGCAAACTTTCTGATCCGACGACCTACGCCAGCTTCAAACGATTCGTCAGATGTCGAGTCAAAGGTCTTCAAAGTGCCCGCTATTCCTCAGCGTCTACAAGAACAGAGCTCGCGTTCAGGATCGCCTCTAAATCCAAATGGAAAGCGCAAACTGAACTTCGACGACAGTGATGAGGAAGAAGACAAAGAGACGGAGGAGCTTGTGATTGGGTTTGATGCTTTGGGAGCTCAGCGGTGGGTTGAAAGCGTCTCTCTTCAGAATAGGTCTCCTTATAGCTCACCAAAGCCCTATTACGGCGTAACTAGTGCAAACGAGACCCCTAGACCATCAGGGCCACTTGTCATCCCAGCGCAGCCAAATCGTGATTGGAAGGCTATTGCTCGTCGGCGAAAGGGCGTCGTGCCTGACACAGGACGAGCAATGGTTGGAGCAGACGGAAGTCAAGGTGACTTAGGAACCAGAGATGTAATCAATTCTGGTCCTCAGCAGTCAGGGTTGGTCGTCTTCAAAAAACGCAAAATTGAGGAGTCAGAGGAAGTGTCGCAGCAGATGGAGACAGATGTTGAAGAGAATGCAGTTACAGACGAGGCTCCTCTCACAGACGATCAACTAGCAGTCAATGCCTTACTGCACGCTGCGAAACACGCCAATGATGGAACGGTCGCTGAGGATCTCCCCATCATTGCTATTCCCATGAATACTCCTGGCAGAGCTATGACCGAAGCCGATGTATTTCGTGAAGATGTACAGGACCTACCGGATGAGCCAACGAAAGAGGACTACGACCGCATGCCGGTCTCCCAGTTTGGCACGGCTCTCTTGATGGGTATGGGGTGGAAACCAGGACAAGGCGCTGGGAAATTGGGTCAAGGACCCACCGAAGCTTTTGTACCAAAAGCGCGTCCAGCACTCTTGGGCCTTGGTGCCAAAGTAGACGAGGCACAATTCAAGCAAAACGCGAAGACAAGCAAACGATACATTCCAATCGTCGCAAAGGATCGAGAAAGGAACGACAGCGAGTCCAAAGATTCCTCTGCTGAGGGGAATCGGAGAGACGCTGATCGTCATAATCGGGACTCGCGTAGAGAAAGGGAGAGAAGTACAAGTCGCGAACGCGAACGCGACCGTGATCGTGATCAGCGTGACTCAAGAGAATATCACAGCCGTGATAGCTCTCGTCGACGAGACGAACGCCGCGATGATAGATACAGAGACCGAAAGAATGATGGACGGTCGGATAGACGCCGCGATGAAGGTCGACGAGAAGATCACCGTCGTGAAGATGATAGACAGGGAGAGAAACGCAGGGATGACGATTACTATCGGAGCCGCAACGATAGGTATTCGGAACGGAGGGATGATAAACGTGACGATTCACATAGAAGGAAGTAGACCACTCATCTGGTTTCTATGTATTCAAGATGAACCTGCGTATTCCTATTCCAATCCTAACCCTAGTCTACCATGGAACCCTCATCATTTTCTTATTCTTTCATGTAATATCCTTGGACCTTTTGCAAATCACAACCAAAATATTTACGTCGCTTCATTAGAATATATTTGAACGAGTAAGAAGTCGCTCCTGTGCAATATGAGGGGACCATTATAACTGACCAATCGCAAGCTGTTGAATCTCGACTCCAATATGCTGGCTGCAGCAAGGGTAGCATTAAGGCCCATAAAGGCTCCCAGCGTATCAAGAACACTAACAGGATCCGCTTTAAGGGCTTCTGACGCCCTATTCGTGGTACGTAGGCGTCCGTCGATGGAGAAAGAATCCGCTCACTCTCGATTCAGCACCGTGACACAGATTACAACAACTCCAAGGTGAAATAAGAAGGAGTACATGTCTAAACCTACGAATTTCTGAGGGCTTTGTAGATCCCATTTTCTTTCAACTCGGAGAACATGAAGAAAGCAGAGGATATCATTTCGCACTACCCAAAGCAGTACAAAAAAGCGGCTATTATTCCACTTCTGGACCTGGGTCAGCGCCAAAATAATGGATGGACGAGTATAAGCGTGATGAACTATGTCGCTCAGTTGGTCGAAGTCCCCCCAATGCGCGTGTATGAAGTGGCGACATTCTACACAATGTTCAACAGGTACGAGTGGAATATGGTTCATGATAACACTGCTTATATGACTTCACAGAGAACCAATAGGGAAGAACTTCGTTCAAGTGTGCACAACTACTCCATGCATGCTCCGAGGCGCGTACGACATACTTGATACCGTTAAGGAACATCTAGGAGGGATTCATGTTGGAGATACGACGAAGGATGGGAAATTTACCCTGGTAGAAGTTGAATGCTTAGGAGCATGCAGTAATGCTCCTATGATGGCAGTCAACGACGATTTTTACGTATGTTGGACATAAAATTCTAGTAGTCCTCCTCAAACTAATGCGATTACAGGAGGACCTCACTGCAGACACTACGAAGAAGGTATTAGATGGATTCGCAAAGGGCTCGATACCAAAGCCGGGGCCACAAAGTGGCAGGCATACGAGCGAAAATTCAGCCGGTCTGACAGCATTAACATCCAAGGTTTGTACCAGCCCCGACACTTGCTGCAGCAAGTTGACCATTTCTACAGCCATATGGTCCAGGAGAACACTGTACCCCAGAGTTCAGTTAGCTGGTGTATATTATCGCATAGAATTAAGCGTTCACTTCTGGTCCGGGTCATTCGAAATGGATGCAGCAAAACTCGAGAATCTGAATATTGCCCGGTGAGCTCGTGGGGTGTTACTACACCACCATACACGCTCTCTATAGCGTCGGACATATGAGTTTGCTGCGCTATAGGTCAAAGTCCGAGTCCGAGTCGTCATTAGCTGCCTTTTGTTTCAGCTTTGACCTGCTTGAAGGTTTAAGGTGCGTTTCCTCATCGTCCTCGTTGACAGGAGATTTGGGCCGTTGCGGGAATTTTGTTGGATCCAAAATACCATCCTGAATGAGAACGGCTTCCAGCTCTACAAGCATATGAGTGGAGTAGAGCCTTGTTGAATGATACGTACCTTCGATACTCCCCTCTGTTCTAGCTCCCCATGCCACGAGTTGTTCTTTGATTGCTCCTCCCCGGTATAATATCAGCGTTGGAAGCATTTTGTCTGGGTAATTGGGGATGCACTTGTCGCCTACGATCGCGGTAAACTTGGTCCGTGGATACCGACTTGCGAGTGCCTTTAGTTGGTCCCGTAAACGTACGCTTGGAGGATGTATACTGGATAGGTGAAGGTGAGATGAGGATGGCTGTTGAGCGAGGGACGCACTCACCCTTCCTTGTATAGGAAGCAGACAACCCCAGTCCCAGTACCTGGTGGTTTTCCAGGTTCATCGACTTTACTAGCATCAGCAACTTCCCGAGTGTATTCATCTCTTGAGATGGGCAATAGATCTCCGAATCGATGGAGGCTTTGTTCCGCCTTCATCTCTTTAAGTCTCTTCTCTCGATAAGCAAGCATGACTCTTTCGGTATCTGAATCATTGTCTTCTTGAAGCAGCTCGTCGATCTCGTCTGTTGTTTTGTCTTCGAGCTTTGCGGCTAAAGTAGGGGATTGTGGCGGAGAGGGTGTCGGAGTTCTCTCCTTCTTTGGAGGGAGAATGCCATGTTTTCGTAATGCATCGTTGCTAGAAGATTGCTCATGTCAGGAATCTCAAGCAGGCGTTGTGATGCCGAAAGAGACTCACAATTCTGTGTCTTCGTTGGGATCCATTGCGGTTTACGTGTCTGGGTCAGCTTTTCCAGGCTCCTTAAATGCACGTTCTGGCGTGACTTTGCCTGACTTTGGAGCGCAGCAGGCAGCAGCTCAGCAGGGACACTGCGGCGGTTGGTGGGCGCTTCCAACTCTTGACCAACGAAACGACTGCATGTGCGAGGGGAGAGCCTGGCAACATCGATGGAGATAAGAATCTCGGTACAGATCTCCAAGTTTCGATCAACAACCCAAAGTTGAAGCCGACCACAACATGTCTACTGCTGTTGCTGCCGTCGATCAGCTCGTCGCTCGAGGTTATCAGGACGAGTTGGCACAGTACGCGCGAGACTACAATGCAATTCTGGCTGCAGATACCGGTACAGGCAAAACGCTGATTTCCGCACTGGTGATTCGATGGCGAATGGCCATCGAAGCAGCGAACCGCACAGAGCTCACAGTCGATACCAAAAAGGCGTGTTAATGCTTTATTGGAAATCTTCATGAATTCGCTTCTTACTCTCTTTCAAGGTATCGGTCTTTCTAGTGCCACAAGTGCCCCTCGTCGAGCAGCAAAGGTTGTTTCTCGAGGACAACACTACTCTTGTTATTCGTGGCTACACCGGAGCCATGGGAGTCGATGGATGGAATCGAGCGGCTTGGATAAAGGAATTTATGGAGGCTGATGTGCTCGTCATGACAGGTATAGCCAACCGAGTGATCTCGGCCTATAAGCTTACTCTCCTGGTAGCTCAAATATTCCTGAATGTGCTTAACCACGCCCATTGGAAGATGGAACAGGTACCTTGCACGACCGAGCATAACTTCCTATTCTAACTGGTTCCAGGTCGCAATCATCGTCTTCGACGAAGTGCACAACTGCAAAGGAGTGAGCTCGTTGCATCCGAATTGGTTGGTCTTACTAATCAGATGCATAGTCTTCCCCTCAGGCACAAATAATGAGAAATCATTATCACACAATACCTCCAGAGCAAACGCGGCCCAAAATTTTAGGTCTAACGGCAAGCCCCATTTTCAATCCCAAAAATCCTGTGAAGGCTCTTCAAGAAATCGAAAAGCTTACAGACTGTAGAGTATGCGTGGTTCGTCAGTATGCCGACGAACTAGCAAAGCATACATTCCGGGCAAGAGCCCAAATCATGGACTTTCCTCGAACCCCTTCTCAATTCCCATCATATATATTCCCTTCACTCTGGGATGAATTGCACCACTCGGACATGCTCCCCAACTGCAAGAGGCTCATGGATGACAAGACATCCAGCGAGAGTGTGTCCGGTGACTGGTACGGAACGCTGAAGAGTCGCTATCTGTCTACAGAGAAGGCCCTCGGGCCATTTGGGGCCGACATCTTCCTCTTTGTTCATATCAGTACTGCACTAGAGTCCATCAAGGACGGTTTAGCTCCCGTATATGCCGGATCAGACGATCCTGATGCGGAGAAGCGGAAAAAGGTGGAAGAAATACTAGAAATCCTGAAAAAACATAAAGCACGCTTCTCCACCGAAGGCGAAACGCTACCACATGGATGGTTGTCGCCCAAAGTGTTGGCCCTTCGTACTCTTTTACAGAAGCAGGACGCCAGCAAATTCCGTGGAATGATCTTCGTTGCTGAACGACAGATCGCCACGACCCTCTCCCTTCTTATTCCCAGGCTGGGTCTACCAGACATTAAGGCAGGACCCCTTGTAGGGCATGGACTCAAAATCTGTTCAGAACCCACACAAATCGGTATGAAGGGGATGTCATTTCGAGCGCAAGACAATATTGTCAAAGATTTCCGCCAAGGCCGGCTGAACCTCCTCATCGCTACCTCAGTCGCAGAGGAAGGACTTGATTTTCCCCTCTGCTCCTTCGTTTGTCGGTTCGACCCTCCGAAAACGCTCCCTCAGTACATTCAAAGTCGGGGTCGAGCGAGGCAAGCCGAGTCGTCTTTCATCATAATGTTGGAGGAAGGGCCGTCACCAGAGAGAGGGAAAGTCGAAATGCTCCAGATTGGCGAAGGGTTGGCAAAAGAGATATACGATCGGAAGATGGATCGTCTGGAAGACAACTCCCTCGATGACGATGCAACGGTTGATGTGGACGATTTTCCCGAAGACAGACTCCTCGTCGAAAAGACAGGGGCATCCCTCACACCTGCCGATTCAATCTCGCTTCTCAACAACTTGTGTTCCTTAATTCCTCACGACCAATATACTCGACCGCTCATCCCAAAGTATAAAATCGACCCAATAACTTTCCGATGCGAAGTCAGACTCCCGTCTGCGCTACCAATCCCGCGCGACCAATTAGTGTACCACTCCACGCCTTTCTCAAGGTCCAAGAGAGCGGCGAAGCGAAGTGCGGCATTTCATGCTGTCAAAGCGCTTTACGGCCTTGAAGTCTTCGATGACTACTTGTTGCCGATCAGACGAGGGAAGAGCGATACGATCGAGGATGTGGATGGGAAATTGCCAATCGACGTGAGCGCGATTGAGCCTATGATGGAAGTCCTGGTGCATGACCCATGGGGGAACGCGTGGGAGGAAGACGCTCCGTTATACTTCCACACTATTGATATCCCTGGGCGAAGTGGGATGGCGATGGTCTGTGCACAGTGGATGAGGAGCTACGAAGGAAAGATGATGGCCAAGAGAGTCATGACGGACTTTCGCCTATCAGATGGCATCCTTATTGAGCTTGACCCCGAGGAGAAATTGCAGCGTCTACAGCTCATGGACAAATTCACGAAGCAAGTCCTCCGCCTTGTCATCACACGGAAGGGTTTAACGCGGCCCTCTTCCTTGTTTTTCGTGCCCGTTGATCCAGCTGGACTTCCCGACTGGCATGCGATGGAGCATGCAGTCTGTACACCAGCGTCAACTGATTGGAGGGCCATTGAGTTCTCTGGGTCACCCGACATCTTGGTATCTCTCGCCAATCAGTCATTGCCATCTCGATTC
>WSTO01000197.1:1759-17149 GCA_019627685.1 Serendipita sp. 399 | reverse complement strand
AAACTTCCTTGAGCCTTGTCCATCCCTCTGAGAGAGTTTGAGCACGATGGAGAGTTCACCACAAGAAAAGGTCAATTCTCTCTATCGTGCGCTCGGTGATTTTGTTCAACAAGGTGATTAGGGGCCACGGGCCGTACATAGAACTTTTTCAGATTATGGGCCAGGAAATGTCAATTTTCACGATGAGGACAAAGATTCAACACACTCTTCATCTCAAACTAGCAGCTATCGGGATCTCATTAAGCCATTCGTTATCAAACAATGGCTAGACAAGGGTGTCTTGTAGGTCAAAACCACATCTTTTTGTCATGGCTTGGTTCAACTGGTTACATCAGGTACCGAGAGAAAAGAGAACGCGTTCCATCTCGCTTTGAGCTCTTCTTTGATCTGGTTTTCGTGGCCATTGCCCATACACTGAGCGAAACGGCGGCTGAACATGCAGGGGGGGTTGGACTCGCTCAGTTCATCTTAGTGAGTGTCCGTAGCTCCTAACATGCCTGTCAACTCATGTCCTCTAGACGTTCTTTCCGACATGGTCGCTATGGTCTGAGTAAGCTATCTCCTGTTTGAAGAAAAAATAAAACATAACACAAGGTTACTAGATTCCGTGCATTTGTGAATGCTTCTGGCACCGACGATGTCAGTTGACTCGCATCACCGTTTATCGCCATCTCATTCCAATTTCAGATACTGCAACGTATCGGTATTCTTTATATGATGGCTCTGCTCATTGGTGAGTGCCCTGTAAATTGGCGCTGGATGCTGTTAACAAGGTCGTAGGATATACTGCGAATGCCTCAGCCATTTCTATCGCTTTCCCTACAGAAACTCAAGCCGAGGTCACTACCGAGACCACAAGCGGACATAAGCTGATTGCTCGCGCGTTGTATGCCGCTGTCTCCGAATCAGCGGACCACATAACTTCGAAGAGAGACCCGGCTCTTGTCGCAGCGACGGTCTTCTACTTATTGGGGAGAGCCCTCCGAATCGGATTCTTGTGGTAATTACCCTATTCTCGAACGTTAGAGCCCATGTATGAGTTCACTCAATACCTCTAGGATGTATGCATATGCCCTCCCTCGTTTCCGAATGGCACTTCTCATCCAGAGTTTTCATCAAGTCGTGTGTTTCTTTCTCTATTTTCCGCTCATTTTCGTTCGATCGACCACAGCAATCGTGACGTTGGCCTCCCTTGGACTGGCATTCGATCTCTTCGCACGGTTGGGCATCCCTTTGATGGTCATACATGTATCAACGTTGCTGACGTCCCTTTAGATATACTGTTGGCTTTGTCAATATGACGGTAAAGCGCAGGGAGAAACAAAAGCAACAGGACGAAGAGAAGAAGGGTGATACCTGCGATGAAAATTCTCCATCCGCGAAACAAGACTCTGATTCAGAATATGACGACGTTATTGTAGGTCTCGATTGATGATGGGGATTGGGTATTGACCACGGATGACGAGCAGAGAGAGAAAGCCCAATGTCAATTTGACAAGCACAGAGGAGACACGCTCGCATCAGCCATTCCGGGTCAGTATAATATCCTGACTGTGATCGGATGGTAATCTTACAACCACTATAGCTTTGAATATTGAGCACTTTTTGGAACGTACTGCAGCCTTCGTGGTCATCGTTCTAGGAGAAATGGTCTTGAGTATCATGTACCATGCATCCGGATCGCAAATAGGATTCAAGGAGTAATAGGATTCCAAACAACAATATTCATTACGGTCTCTGATATCTCGAACAGTATCTATGGCAACGCCATTTGTGGACTGATGATAGCCTTCAACTTGTGCTGGTTATGTGAGTCCCTGTACTATTGCAGGAATATCCACTGAACCCTGTCTTTAGACTTTGATGCAGAATGCAGGTATGTTCCAATGAAAGCGACATAGCGATACGCGTTTCTCACACTATTTGTAGTCGAAAATTCCTTCATGCTATTCGCCGACATTGTATGTTCCCGATAAGCGGTTAAATACCCACTGACAATACCAGGGTTCAGCGGGCTCACATTCACAACACTACACTTCCCTCTCTGCGCATCCCTCATCCTCGTGGGTTTTCTTTCTTTCCTTTTTTTTTTTCCTCGTTACGTCTCTCTAAGAGCCCTCAGGTCTCGGCGGCAATGTCCCAAATGACCCAACACTCTGAAGACGTGTCGTCCGCATTACGCTGGTACTTTGGTGGTGGACTTGGATGTGCAATGATTTGTTTGGCTTTCATTGGCCTTACACATCGGGGGTTGGATCCTTCGGGAACAACAAGGCTAAGCAGGGTACGTCGTGCTTGAGGTGGATCGACCGGGCCATGGAACGTCTGATTTTGACTCCTCTTTTAGGGTGTCCAATTAGGATTCCGCGTCTTTGCCGGAGTGGCCATGACGTGCCTCCCGCTTGCAAACCACCTTTCTTCGCTCGAGTTGATGGGGATATGTGCAGGAGTGACGTCTTTCCTCGTTATCGAGGAGACGTTTGGGAAACTATGCCGTGGAGAACCTATTGCCAAACTGAGTGCTGGGGAGCAGGATGCGCTGGCTCGACAAAACGATGTCGTTGACAATGCAGTAACGCCTACGGCGGCTATAGGAGTGAAGGATAAGAGCGAGTAATATCTCTAGTTCTATAGCACTCTCATCGATTGTCTACTTTACCTTAGTCATTTGCTCATCTACAGGAATTTCGTTGGAACCACCCACCTGCCCTGACAGCTAATGCCGTGTGAAACGGAATACTTCGTATCTTCCAGAATTAGGTAAGTTGATTAGCCAATGGCTCTGGAATAACACGTAATACCGAGAAGAGGGCGGTCATAGGCGACCGGCATACCTTCCAACGCAAGGCTTATAAAGCCTTTATTTCGTGCAAACACTCGCTTTCCAAACGTTTCTCGAAGTTGATCCCTCCTTCCCAGGCGCTGAATAAGAGATCGCCCAAAACAGAAGGTGAGATTCCACGTTCCAGCGGGGACCGTTGGCTATAAAAAGGGCATCGAATTTTTGCCTTTCGTTGTTTCTAACCTCACTTTTATCACTTTAAACACATACAAACCCTGGCTACTCGCGTCCATCGTCGTAGCCATCGTTATCAAACAGTAGTCGGTCTCGGAGTCGCAACACTCGTGCTCATCCTGGCATTCCTATTATCCAAAACTCGCTTGATTCCACAAGTAATTCCATCCAAAGTCGCCCGACAATCTTCTGCCGCGACCGTACTCAAGCGTTCCATTTCGATACCAACACATACTGTCATGTCTCAAAATAGTATATCAGCAGCAGACGGAGCAAATCTCGCCTTTGTGAAACGGGAATCGCAACAGAGGGGCCATGCCGACCATGGATGGTTAAAAACGTTCCACACCTTCAACTTTGCAGAGTAAGTACACTTGATTATTGTATCCCTTTAGGAATGATAGCACTTACCTGCCTGGAATTAATAGTTACTACGATCCCAGCTTCGAAAAGCATGGTTGCCTCCGCGTTATCAATGAAGACCGCGTCGAGCCCAAGGAGGGATTCGGCACACATGCTCATCGCGAATTCGAGATATTTAGCTACATCGTTAGTGGAGCACTGGAACAGTAAGCTCTCATCCTTCTGGCTGCTGCAATTCTGATGAGTGAGCCTTCTGTAGTCGTGATTCCATGGGCAACATCGAAATCATGAAGCGAGGAGATGTTCAACTGACGTCTGCCGGGACCGGAATACGACACTCCGAGAAGACATCCGGGGACGACCAAGTGCATTTCCTTCAGATCTGGTCCGTTCCTTCCACACGCGGTCTGACCCCCAACTATTACCACCGCCATTTCAGCGACGAAGAGAAGAGACAAGGTTGGGTCGCTGTGGTTGGCAAACAAGGCGGCGAAGGTGTCAGTGACCAGAGAGAAGGAACCGGTCCCACCCCAGTTCATTCCCCATTGTGGCTATACGCCACTCTCCTCGGTCCGGGGAAGACGGTAGAGAGGCCTTTGAATCTCTCAAAGGGCTATCTCCACGTCGTTCAGACCAGCGGATACAATGCTGGGAAGAGTCAAGGCGCTCGGATTAAGATTAACGGTGCACTCGAATTAGGAGAAGGAGACGGGGCTTTTATCGCCAACGAAGGAGAGGGAGAAACAGTCAAAGTGGAAAATATTGGGGACCTAGAGGCCGAGATTTTGCTCTTTGACTTGGACTAAGCGTGGGGTTTCGCCATGTAATAACTGCCTGTAGTCATTAGGGATATGCAAAATGATAACATACGAGTTTGTACTATAACAATGGTGGTTGGCCACCTGCAAGATCCAAGCGTTCTCGATTTGGAGGCCCTCGGAAGAAATTGGGGAACGACGACTGTTGTCGTCCTCCAAGGCTGCCTTCCGCAAATGTATTCCGAGGAGAGACTTGAGGAGGAGCGGGCCCCAATGCTACTCCTCGCGTCGGTAAGTTGAACTTTCGTTCTGGTTGGAACGTCGAAGGTGGCGTATACCCCTGAGCACCTGGATACGCGGGAGAGAATGGATTCGGTACCATCGACGAATTTTGAGGAGATGGTATGCTCGAAGCTGTTGTGAAACCCGATCCGAAGGGCGTCGAGGACGTTCTTCCGTGTCTTAATCCGAGGAGGGACGGAGAATTTCGTTCCGCATCATCGTTTTCATTAGTGTCCTCTAATATGCCTAGTCTTCGTCGTAACTCTGTGTTCTCCTTCTCCAGTCTCTCAATCTCCGCCTCCCTTTCTGCTACCCAATCTAAACCTTCGTCTTCGTCGAGTTCTGCCTCTTCTAATGAGCGCGCCAGTGCCTCTAAATCACCTTCTTGTCCATCTCCCACAGCTGGTTGGGACAATGGCCCAATTTTGTCGATCACAGCAGGATCTATACTCGCGCCAGACTCGCTTTTTGCAGCTAGTTGCAAGTACATTTTTAGACGTTGAAGGGAGTGGCTGAGAGTGAACAGGTTATAAGTTTGTGTAGATGGCTGCCCTTCATTGGAGGCCAGCAAGCCCTCGTAGTGCCGGCGCAACGCTAATTCCTTCTCTATCGCTGATTGCTATGGCCCGTTATGCACAGGAGAAAGAACCAAGCTGATGCACGTACTGTGTGCTGCCGAAACTTTGTCATGACCGTGTCCAGCGTCTGCTCGTATTCGGAGAGTAGGGACGCGAGCTGTCTATTCTCTTGAAGCAGTGAACGATTTTCAATGATTTGAGCTACAGTAGATCGTTCTATTTCAGAGTCAAACAGCTCTGGAGTCCTCTCGTGAGTTCAACAATTGTGTTTTGTTCGGATGACTCTCTGGTTCACTCACCATTGGTGAGGTCCGTGTTGTATCTGTTGAGTTTCGTCGTCTTGGATGTCGTCTCTGCTTGCTCCTGTGATAAAAGAAATCAAGGCATGAGCGTCATTCGATTGGAAGCACACCCAGTCTGCTGCTTTACCTTGAGGGATTGAATCTGGCTATGCAGCTCTGCCGCAACGCGATTGTTTTGATTTAGTTGGTCGGAGAGTTCTGATACCAGCATCCATATTCTTTGAATTTCTTGCTCCATGGTTTTTGGTGCTGTGGTCAGGTCGACGTTAGCTCTCAATTCACTCTAACCTTGTCTAGTATCTCCAACGTACGCATACCATATGGCCACTGAAACAGAAAGCTCTTACCAGCTTTTATGCATCGGGAATCCACTCCTGGATATGCAAACATCCAACGGGATACTCCTCGAAAAGTATAATCTGAAGGCGAATGATGCAATCTTGGCCAGTCCCGAACATATGAGTATCTACGAAGACATTGCAAATGCTCCCGATCTCAAGTTTGTTGCTGGGGGAGCTGCACAAAATGCTGCACGGGGTGCAGCGGTAAGTCATCTCTTTACTAGTGGTGAAGGACCTCACATCTGATGATGACAAATCGGACGCGATTTTTTCACAGTATATACTCCCCCCTAAGTCGGTGGTTTACGTAGGATGTGTTGGTGACGATGATTTGGCCGATAAACTGCGCGAAGCGAATGCTCGAGAAGGTGTCGAAAGTGCATATCTGGTGAAGCAGGGAGAACAAACGGGCGCTTGCGGTGTTGTGATCACTGGACATCATAGGTATGAAAATCTACAAGCACGTCTATATCAGAAAGAGGGCCAACTTTTTGATAGATCACTCGTGACGACACTGCGCGCTGCAGAAATGTTTGACAAATCCCACTTATCAAGTCCCGAGGTCTCTGCTTATATCAAAGGGGCCAAATATTTCTATATCGGAGGTTTTTTCCTCACTCACGGAGTAGAAAGTGCCCTTGAACTCTCTAAAACCGCGTCCGGGGACAGCAAGGTAATACACATTTCCCTCTCTTCTTCTCTCGGTCGATTGTATTGCAGTCTCTGATCTCTTCCATCAGGTTGTCGCGATCAATTTATCGGCACCGTTTATTCCTCAATTCTTCAAAGTTCAATTGGAGACGATCCTCCCTTACGCCGACTTTGTCATCGGAAACGAATCAGAGGCGGAGTCCTGGGGCAGCGCTGCAGGACTTTCCGACCCAAAGGACCATGTTGCGGTAGCTCGTGCTATTGCCTTATTGCCAAAGTCGAATCCCGCAAGACCTCGAGTGGTCGTGATCACCCGTGGTGCCGACTCTACGGTCGTTGTGAGCTCGGCTCGTCCTGAGGAGCCCCAGCTACACGCTATCCAAAAGCTCGCAGAGGACGAGATCGTGGACACAAACGGTGCTGGCGACGCGTTTGCAGGAGGATTCATGGGCGGTCTCGTCTTAGGCAAGTCGGTCGATGAGGCGGTAGAAATAGGTCACAAAATGGGCGCCATGAATTTGCGACAGGTGAGCACGCACCCTGTTCTTTGCACGGTTCGTCCATCACTGACACTGTCAAGGTTGGGCCGCAGTACACTTGGCCAAAGGTCCAGATCGTAACGTAGAACTCAGAATGTTCAAAAAATCAAGTAATCAAGTGTTAGAAAAAGCGTATAGACTATATCAATGAGTATCAATTACGACATTCTTGGAAGTGTCTAGGTCATGAGAACGCTCATAAATCCAACCGAGGTGCTTCTCTTTGCGATTAGTTTCCAGAAGAAGTTTCAACTCCCAATCGCCGCGTTGCTCATTCTGGCCGCGGGTGAATACCTAGCCATGTCCTCCATCACCTTTCTGCCCTCATCAGTCAATGTTGGTGCGCCAGATGAGATATCGGACTCGAAATAAACAGGTACGAATGGTTGGTTCTTCCTTCTCCTTTCAGCCGCAATGTCGCGTTGCTTCTGCTCGATGACTTGTTTGATACGGGTAGCCTCTGACCACTCCTTCTTTAGAAGGTTAGAAGTAACACCCTCCCAGAGCTTTCGGGACTCGTTGGGTAATTGCTCGTCCAGCGGTCGCACTTGTTTCGGAACTACGGCCAAAGGCGACATGTCTAGTAACGGATATGACGTCTTTTATTGAATCATCAGTCGAGTACTCGACTGTTCTTTGAAGGGCACTTGCCTCTGAGCCAACCTTCTTCCACGTAATAACTTTTCTCCAGCAACCTTCGAAGGTAGCCACGACAAGATCCTTTGGTACCTGTTTTACTTTATTCCATGATTCTTGTTCTGACCCTTCTGTGTACTTATATATCACCCCTTCTAATAGGAATCGAGGAGCACCCAACCAGGGCTGTGGGACAGTGTCAGACCAAGAAAGTGAGCATCTGGGGTGCTGACCTCGTCTTTATATTCGATTATGGCCCTTAACTTCTCTCCTGCAGGACCAATGCAAGTTATCATAGTCTTTTGGAAGGGAATCAGGACGGGCAGTTTTGGGGCTCGGATGAACTGACCGATTCGGTGATAGTAGCGTAAAACGACCCTCGTAAGATACCATTGACGCAAGCAGTGGGATGAGTGATCCAGTAGGTTTCCCCTGTACCATGTCCCTTGGTGATCTTGAGGAAGATCCCTTTATTCTGGGATCCAGGTCCGACCTTGAGCGTCGTGCCGGTGATTCGTGCAGCGATTTGGTCTACACCACAACCTTCCACGCCTTTCTCTGAGCATTCGAAGTGAAAACTCGAGATCGGGGGATGATGGCAAACTTGTTCTGTCTGCGTCGTTGAGTTACATAAAAGCAAGTAGACAATAGATATGCCTCACGAGGAAGAGAACGCGACTATGCGGAGCGGAAGTAGATTCCTCAGCTTCTATTGTGGAAGGAGCATAACTAGACTCATGTGTGGAAACAGGGCGTTGTAGATTTGGCGAGCTTTCGGCATAGTGATGGTCGGAAAGCATGGGTGGCTCCTTGACGCTTTTGACGCTCAGGCTGGCACTAGAAGGGGATTTGACACGAATGGTTGGGGCAGTAATAGACGTTAAATGTGATGCTTCCTCCTCATTCTCGTCCAAATGCCAACTAAATTCGAGCGCCTCGCTGGAGTCTTTCGACTTGTATGCGATTGCATTTGACGGCACATCGAAGTAGGCCCTAAAATGTTCGCCGAGGACGCTGTTGTAGGCTTTGCACACCTTGCCTTTCTGGATGAGTACGTCAATGGACGAACGTGGGCTGAGGTTGTTGAACACGAACAACAAACTTGAGATCTTTGCTAAATGCGAAACGAAGGACGCTCAGCATCCTTTCTAGTGGATCTTCACGATCGTTAATCCTGTAAAGTAGTGTTGGATGCGAGTAAGGTCTACAGGAATCTGAAGCGCACGCTAGAAATAAATCGGGTCTGTCTAGATATCCCCAATACTCTAGATTTGGCATTGGCTCAAGAAGAGACGCTGGTAGTGAGATCCGCCTGGAGTGGGAAGTTAGCTCGTCAGAGGCACTACAGCCGAGGAGGTCAAGGTAACTACATGGCGGCTAAGTCTTTGACCCCTAGGGAGCGCTTGACAAGCTGGATGATCATCTTGAGCTTTCCTCCTTCGCCATGGTCGTTACTGTCTGGCACAGAGATGGGAGCACCTGGGGCCTCTGGGTCATCAAGATGCGCTGTGTCCTCAGAGACCTTAGGAGTCGTATCCTGAACATTATTCTGCGCTGTAGCAGGCATCGCTCAACGAAATAGCCAATATTTCGAGGAAATGGTCCGCGCCAAGTTGCGGCACTGCACAGCCACGTCATTCGTTGACCCTCGAACCCAAAAATACTCGCAAACAAGCGAATTTCGTTGCAGTAATTATGCTACTTTCCTGCATTTTTGTACATTAGCTTATGCCGATCTAATATGATCATCCAACCGTGCTTTGGTGTGACAAAGCAAACGATGGCCTGCCCTCATCTGCCACAATTGCAAACTTTGCAGTCGCCTAAAATCTCACAAGCGGTCCATAGAGAAGAATGTACTCAATGCTTTGATAATCAGGTGCGTGTTGGATCTCTTCCTTGAGCGTCCCTCATCTAGTCACCCTTAGGATATGGAAGGTGGCGTGGAGGTTTGCCTCAGCTGCTTCAATGGTGGATGTCCTAGCGAAGAGAGACATCATGCAAGAATGCATCATCAGAAATCTGGCCACCCATTTACCCTTAACGTCCGCAGGCGTCTAAAGCCTACCATCAAACGCGTAAGCCGACAGTTGTTTTCAATCACAAATAGTGAGATTTGATTATTTACGCTTCAAATTAGGACGAGGAGACTGCTCCTCCCACAAAACGTCTTGCGATCATCGAAGAGCGCGAGGAAGACAAGTATTCGCATTTTACGGACCTCAAGTGCTGGCTATGTGACCCTTCAAATGGTAGATGCCTCTCCGATGCTATATCTCAGGGAAAGGTACTTGATTTAACAAAGGAGACTGACCAGATCCTGACCACCGGCGCAGGGCAAAGAACTCCGAGATGCTGTCATGTCTTCATTATCGTCTGCCCGCCAATCAGAAGTCAAAGCGTGGGAAGAGGAAATAACCGCATGTGAACACACCCTGACGCTTGTTCAACCTGATGCACACGCGATTGCTCCAGCTGGACTAGCACACTGTGGCAAATGCAACCTCAAAGAGAACCTTTGGCTGTGTCTCAACTGCGGTCACCTTGGTTGTGGTCGTGCTCAGTTCGGCGGAGTCGATGGTAACGGGCATGCGCTACTCCACTACAATGAGACCGGACATTCAGCAGCAGTCAAACTCGGGACCATTACCCCAGAAGGAACAGCCGATGTGTACTGCTATAGTTGTGATGATTCAAGACACGACCTAGAGCTGGCTGCACATCTGGCAACATTTGGGATCAACGTGCTCACCCAGGAGAAGACGGAAAAAACGATCACGGAATTAGTGAGCGAGCAGGAAGTACTTGTGAATTGCGCTGACAATGATTATGAAGCAAATCGATCAAAACTTCAATTATGAATTTAGTGTCACCGACGAGCATGGCAAACCGTTTCAACCCCTCTTCGGCCCCGGGTTAACAGGTCTTCAGAATCTCGGAAATAGGTGAGCCCCAATCCTCGTGGGGAGCACTATCCAACGTCTCTCTAGCTGTTACATGGCATCCGCTTTGCAGTCACTCTTCTCTCTTGCTCCTTTCAAAGCCGCCTACCGCGGCAATCATTGCGAGGCCTGCAATGAATTACTACCTGCAACATGCATCCTGTGTCAACTACACAAAGTCCACGATGGACTTCTCTCAGGACGATACTCCGTTCCGAGGGCCAATCTTCCTCAGGAGGTGGCGGAGATCCCTAAAGCCGATGAGCCCGTATTCCAGGAAGGCTTGCGCCCCGCCATGTTCAAGGCATTGATTGGTAAAGGTCATGAAGAGTTTGCGACCATGCGGCAACAAGATGCAGAGGAATTCATGACCTACCTCTTCAAGGTGATCCGCACAGATGCCAAGAAGCGTGGAATAGATGAAACAGCCACCGCTCCTGAGTCGTTTAGATTTGGTATGGAGCAAAGGCTACAATGCGGGGTTTGCAAGAGAGTGCGATACAAGGTCGACAGCCAAGATTCGGTCAGTTTGGCTATCCCGGCAAATGAAGTCGTGCGTATCCCCAGCGATGAGGACGCGGAACCGAAGAAGGAATACGAGCAGGTTGAACTGGAAACTTGCTTGAATCTTTTCACGCAGCCGGATGAACTGGAATACAAGTGCCCCTTGTGCAAACAAAATGTTGTAGCACAGAAGCAGAGCCGATTTTCAACTTTCCCGGATATTCTCTTAATCCACGCAAAGAAGTTCCAGCTCGTCAATTGGGTTCCAACGAAACTCCGTAAGTATTCTATTGGGTGGGGCTACCTTTGACGAGCCTGAGTTTTGTCTCTAGCGATACCCCTTATTGTGCAAGACTTCTTGGTTCTTGACGAATATAAAGGAAGCGGAGTCCAACCCGGCGAAGACGAGCTTCCAAACGAGGAAAACCCCGCTGGTACGAATTAGTGTCCTCGTTCATATGATACCTATTTTGATTTAATTTAGCCGCTGAGCCTGAGGTCAATGCAGAAGATCTGGCACAGCTGGAAGGCATGGGTTTCCCAACTGTGCGCTGCAAGAAAGCCCTGTTAGCGAATGGCGGTGATCAGAACGCGGCAGTTCAATGGCTTTTCGACCATATGGATGACGCAGACATTGATGCCCCACTCGTACCCAGTGGAGCCTCCACTGCAGCGGCCCCAGCAGATCCAGGGTTGATCGCTATGCTCCAAGATATGGGTTTCACAGCCGCTCAGGCGAGAAAGGCTTTGAGAGAAACGGTCCGTCGTTTATCATGCAATTCGAGTAAACCTAGCTGATAAAAGTTCTTACTTAGGGAGGAGATATGGAGAGATCTGTTGATTGGCTCTTTAGCCATCCCGATGACGAAGGAGATGCCGAAGGCACTGGACAGACGGCGACAACGTCGGACACAAAACCCAAGAATTACGGAGGTTCTGCTGAGTTACCAGCACGTTATCGCCTCAAAGCTTTCATCTCGCACAAAGGCCCGAGTGTTCACTCTGGACACTATGTCGCCCATATTCGACTCGAGGTCAATGATGCTGGAGAAGAGGATTGGGTCTTATTCAACGACGAAAAAGTGGTCAAGGCAGACCAGGAGAGCGTCGAATCTCTCAAGCCACTTGCTTACCTCTACATTTTTGAGAGAGTGTGATGTACCTAGAAGTCGAAGTATCCAAATGCGTACGCACTTAAACTTCTGGCGGTCACAAGGAAGGAGTAAGGGGACCATACTCTATTTTTGAGACAGTGATGATTGGACAGTAGTTTCGATGAAACAAGACAGGTGCGAGATAAAATAGCAGCAGTACAAGAACAACAGGCACCACGTCAAGTGAAGACGTATGCACCAGCGAAACGTCTGTACACGATACTTGTAAAGCAAGGGCTCTCCTAGAGAGAGATTGCGGTTGTTAGAGACATTCGATTAAAGTAACCAAAAATTATGAGTAAATAATGATTTTTTACCATTCGATTTTTCTATTCTTCGATGGTCATGAGATCATCATAACCATCATCAAAAGTTTCGTCCAAGGCCGAAAGAATCTGCTTCTGTAAGCTCGCCTTTTCCCGTTTCTTCTCTTTTCGTTTCTCCTTTCTGGACTTGGTCTCAGGAATAAAGTCGGAAGATAATTCGACCTGCGCTGAACGAGATTGGGTTGGTGTTCTATCACCCCTAGAGCTACCCATACGAGACGTCTCCGCGTCCAAATTGAAATCGCGAGGTCGCTTCTTGTTATGTGTATGGTTAGAGGTACGCCGAGGGACCACTATCTCGTCTTCCCACAAAATTGAGTCTATAGAACCATGACTGACATGTGAACGAGCAGGAGAGGCGAAGTCGGGTCGAGCGAGGGGTGGTGGCTGACCAAGCCCTCCAATTGTAAAGGAGAATGAGACTGAAGTGCTGTGAGATGATGGAACATCGCGTGTCTGACGATAGATGCCCATCGGAATGCGGTCCCACCGCGAGGGGGATGGATCGTCGACCACAATGGGTGCTGGTAGCTTATCGATGTCGTCAGAGAGTAAGGAAGCATCAAGTAAATCGTCCAAATCTACAAGATCCCCTTGTGGTGCTGCCGAGAAGAGATCGTCTGAGAAATATGAGGAACTGTGGGAATGCGTATTGCGCGTCCTCTTATTGAAAAAAGAGCTCAAATCAGACTAGGTGGTCATCAGTCCTTTGCTCAAGCTCAATACCGACGCGCATGACTCACATTGGCTCTTCGCTTCCGTCGTACGACTGGA
Organism: Serendipita sp. 399; assembly: GCA_019627685.1. Classification (NCBI taxonomy): domain Eukaryota; kingdom Fungi; phylum Basidiomycota; class Agaricomycetes; order Sebacinales; family Serendipitaceae; genus Serendipita; species Serendipita sp. 399. The sequence goes on along the minus strand of WSTO01000197.1, from coordinate 3,983 downwards.
GCAGCTGGGGTAAGAGCACTGAATGGTGATGGGAGTTTTCCTCCTGTATCGCCAATAATCGTTCTCTTTGACCCAAATTTGGCCCCGTTGAAGAATCCCAGTCGTGGGCCCCGTGATCCGAGTGAGTGAGCACTAGCACTCCGCGTTCGCGGAGGTGCACTATCTGTAGTAGCTATTGACTGGACTGGGGAGGCCATTATGTCCCAATGGAACGACGTTCGGGCTAGGACATCGGCAGGCGAGGGTGAAGGGAGGATACTTGCTTGATCACGTGATCTCGCAGGAGTTCCGGGGGTGAATACATCTCCTGGTGTCACTGTGACGGCTGCAGGTAGAGTCGATGGCATAATTTCATCGTCAGTCGTATCCCCCGTTGCAGAATCCATCTCGTCAAATTCATCGTCAGAGAGGCTTCCGGGTTGCGTAACTGGCAGGGTCGACAATGAATTGGCAAGCGAGTTTGGTTGCGAGGTCTCGTCCAATTGGGATGGTGTCAGCTCGAAATCAATGTCAAACGGCCCTGTAGGAGGAAGAATATCGGTCGAAAAGACGAGTTGGCCATCCCACCCTTCTTTTACCATTAGCTGTTCCCCAATCTGATCAGTTTCAACGTCCGTTTCAGTGTCAGACAGCTCTGCGCCACCTCCTAATATATCCCCCATAATGGAGTCTCCGTCGGATTGAGCCCCTCCTTCAGAGCCAGAGGATTCTTCTATAAGATTTCTGAAGAAAAGACGAGCGTCGAGTTTTTCGTCTTCGTCGTCCGACATTGCCCGCGAACGACGTCGGTCGTCTGCATCTGCATCATCTTCTGTCGCATCAGACGAGTCTTCGTCATCTTCCTCATTTCCAGATGAGGATTCACCGGATTTGTGGTCGGGATGCGAGTTGATGATGGGGGTGTGGCGACGTGAATTTGTGTGTCGATTATGCTTCCACGGGGTTCTAGTAGGTACTTGCCCCTCGTCATCATTTACAAGCAACTCTCGGTGAGTGCGAGTGCGATTGTGGGCGTAGGGCTTGTCGCGTGCGATAAGATCATCTGGATCAGAGAGATCAGAGTCTTCGGAGTCCGTAAGATCGTCCGAGGATAAAACGGAAGCAGGGACGAAAGTGGGGAAGCGCGATTGAGAGCTGTGGTCAGGTGATGGGTGGTAAACCTGGTGGTGGTGTGGTTGTCGGGACGGGGCCGAGGACGAGGTGACTGTCGACTTTGGCGGCTTGAAGCCTCTTGGGGGCGCATATTCGTCCGCTTCACCAGAATTCCTGTATTTTCTTGGGCGGCCTCTCTTTGTCACTTTGGACGGCGTCGTAGCTGAGATCCCCCGGGTCCCTTGATGGGGGCTCCCACTGGTCTCCACTATTCTTCTACGGAAGCCAGGCGGCACCGTGAGCTTGATCTTGAGCGATTGACGAGTGTCAAGCACATCAGGATCCTCAACAGTTATCGAGAGGCCTTTCTGGGATATACCCCGACCTCGAGGTGATCCTTGAGCAACGCTCTCGACTGCATGGAGGAAAGGCTCCTCTCCATCTGTCACGTCCTGTATATAGGAACGAGTAGACGACATTGTGTCAATTTTATTTGATGCTGTAGAAGGAAGAGGGTAAGCGTTTGAGCCGTATCCACACCTGGGCTAAAGCCCACAAACTGAGATGGCAGTGAAAAAGACGCACAGGAAAGTTTGTCGATCTGCATCTTGTGAGGACACAAAACATGGACAAAATAAGTCTAAAGGGGGATGGTTTCTGCCACAGAACAGGGCAGGCGGTCACACGAAAGACGATGGACGAGTCGAAGCTGCTTTGAGGCGTAACTTGAACAGCGCCGCCGCTCACGACCTTACGAACCTTCACGAAATCCCCAACAAACCCCTCCAGAGGTAGCAGAAGATGAGTGTAGACCTCAGTGATAGCAATATCCAGACCGCGTACGCCAGTGTTGTCCGAGGAGAAGCCCTTAGTTGGTAGGTACCTCTGATATCGTTGTAGTAACGGCTGATAGACCTTAACAAATCACGCTCTGTCTTTTATTCAGGTTGATACTTACATATGGTCAAGTAAGTGTGACCCACCTCACTCGAGTAAGCGACGGACCCCTAATCGTAACCAATAGACGAGAGACACCTTGTCGCTTCTGAGCACGGGCACTGGGGGAATAGAGGAACTCCAAAGAACACTCGCAGAAGATGACGCATACTTTGCATTTGTTCGTGAGGAAAAG
>WSTO01000196.1:0-12700 GCA_019627685.1 Serendipita sp. 399 | reverse complement strand
TCTCACTGTAGAACTGTCCCGCATCTTCTATAACGGATACTTCTTCTCTCCCGAACGCGAATTCCTCACCGCCGCCATCCCGGCCTCTCAGCGCACCGTCAACGGCACCGTTGCTGTCAAGCTCTACAAGGGCAATACTGTCATTGAAGGTCGGTGGTCAGACGAGGGTCTTTATGATGAGCAACAAAGCTCTATGGACGAACTCGGAGGCTTTGAGCCAAGCGATACCTCTGGTTTTATCGCCATCGAGTCGATTCGCATCAAAAAGTAAGTATCATCAACCTCCATGAGTCTTTTTGGATATCGCATCTCAACCTTCCTCCGTAGATGGGGCCAAGCCAACGTCCGCAAGGGTCAAGGCGGAGTCGCTCCCAAAGACGTTTACGGCGCACGGATCTAATCGGAACCGATAGGAAGAGAGAAAACGACGAATAAGCTGAGGGCCAGTAAATACAACAACTGTGCGAGTGTTCTAGATTACTTCGATAGATGTGCGACACTTTATGCAAGATTTCGTGGTCCAAACGTGAATTGTCGTGAAAAAAACCTCGTCGAACGGCGGTGCTTGATCAAAGTAGGTGCCGCAGACGATGACATGAAAACATCGAGGGGTTTGTCTTTTGTCAAAAGAGATTAATCCGTGATGAAAGAGTCTTGGTCGTTTGAATCGGGCGATCCGTTGCCGTCTAAATTTTCGATCATTTCGTATTCAAGATAGTTGCGATCCCGAATGGTTTCTATCCAGTAGTCCCAAGCGGTTTGTAAGAAACCCACTATACTCGCAAGGGCAAGACAAGTGAAGAATGAAGGGAGAGCATATTTGACTGAAAAGGCTAGAAGTCAGATCCCATACATTATGTCAAAATTTGGATGGACTAACGAATGGAATGCCCGGGCTCATTGTCACCACCTGGGATGATATACTGCAAAACGAAGGGGGTGACGGCCATGACCATGATCGCAATGCAAGGTGGAAGGGCCTCCTTGATGAGCACCCGGACCTTGAGTCTAACCCAGCCATCCCTGTTGATCTGAATATGGCAGTTAGCAAAGAACAAAAAGGAGAGAGGACTCTTATTCACCATGTGTAGAAAATGGGGCAGTTGCGCTGCTTCCCCAAACTGCAAGCCTTGGATACCAATCGCGAGGATTATGCATCCGGCCGTCCAAGCTTCGGCAATTCGAATGGTCGGCGTAGTCCCAGGATAGAAGTGATAGCTGAGTGGTAATACCAAATACACTTCGAATAGGAGACCAATTGACAGTGGAGCAAGGCCCGCCAAAAGAATCACCGAGAGCAAAAGGCGGCTGATGACGACAAGGATTCGAATGAGGAACTTATCCAACGGGAACGATGATTCTTCCGCATTCTCGAAGAATTTGCTCCATTTTCGGTGTTCCCTGTCCACGAGGTACTTGCCAAATGTTCCCATCCAGAGGATGAAAAGGCTAAGCATCCACGCGTAGCCATCAAAGACGCCTACGATACCCAAGCTCTTGAAAAGGAGTCGCCCGGAAAGAACTGGGAGAGTGATCGTGATCCAGTATGTTGCAAAGAGACCGAGCCAGCAAGCTGCTACAAATGCCGCTATTCGGATTTCCAGGTAATCTGGATAGAACACAACATGGTAATCCTGTGTTGGATTACGTCGCGCCCGCTCGGATGCGACCAGTTGCATGTCTATTCTATCTCTATCTTCCTGAGTGATACCGTTCCCTGCACTGTCCGTTCTGATGGCACGTGGCTGCCCAGCAAGGACAATCGCCCCTTCAGCCACAGGGACGCGCCAAAAGGTCCCTTCGAATATTCCAGACGACGGTACTGGGTGATCAAAGAACACATATTCGAGTCTAAGAAACCTGCTAGTTTGCAAAAGAAATGCTTTGGTCGTCTTTTTAACGAGCTTCTTGATTTTGAGAAAGCGAAGGACAGCTGGGATGCACAAATGGAGCGACACAAGGTCAAACGGCGTTTTGAAACTCGAATTCCTTTGATTTTGTGTTATTGATAGGCATATACGGATAAGATAAGTCCATACCTGAGGTCCAGCTGCATTGGAAAGAATGTTGGCGTTAGGATTCTGTTGAGGTCGATAGGGAGACCAAGAATAATCCAAAGCAGTGTAATAGCGGATAATAATGTGAATGCGGCATGTTTGATATGCCATATGATGCTCTTATGCACCATACTACGGATAGAAGGCGCCCGAGGATTCACAAGTGGCTCGATATGATGGATGGCGCCTGGACGAAGGAGGTGTTTCAAAGCTCGAGATGTTTCTAGCACAAGGGTTATGGTTGCATTTCCCAGTATCCAATGACGATGTCCGTTGGTGAAATCGGTTGTTGCCCTCAGTCCGTATTGGCCTTTGGTGTCGACCGAGTGCGATAAAGTGTGGACAAACGAGTTAACAACTGCTCCAATAGCGATTGGTCGTACGAATACGTAGAATGACACCAAGATGGACACCTAGGTACGAGTTGAGATATGCATGTAGACAGCGCACAATGTACTTGCCTTGATCAGGGTCAAAGGTAGAGATGCATGTGAACCAGAGTGGAGCTTGGCACGGAGAGCATAACCCATCAGAATCAGTAAGTATCCAGCCGTTACAGAGGCGATGCGGTCAGTGGCGGTTAACCGGGCCACAAAGAACAGAATATGTGAAATGGCATCATCACCATAGGCTGCCTTGCGAAGTTGTCCAAGTGGCAATGCGCACACGACCTGATTCATCCCGGAATAGATGGCCATTGCCGATGATGCAGGCGGATTCATCGCACTGCACGCATAGTCTCGCCATCGGACAAGAAGCCGAATTGAACTTGTAATAATCCAAGAAATTATCGTCGTGGGTCGGATGAGTGGCCAGATCTGGAGAAGCAAGTTTCGGGGAGGTGCCTCGGGTGCCGGTGTTGGATTATTTTCGTATACTTGTCCAAAGATATGTTGCAGAAATAACCCAAGACATCTTCCCACAAACCTACACGCGTCAATGGAGAAGCATAACACATCGCCAAAAAGAAGCGCCAGATCTTGTCCCACAACCGAGAAACGCTTGAGAGAGGAGCGGTGGGACATGTTTGGGGCGTTCAATCCTGTTGTATCCAGAAAAAGCTGCCGTACTATGGAAGAAGAGTCGACCTATAGGTAGTTAGGAAGGTGTGACAGCCTAAGTGATGGTCTCACCAAAAGGAGCGAGGTAGTCTTTCCCAAGATATAAGGCGTGAAAACTCCGGATCCCAGAGTCAATACAAAAATGACAATGACGAGGGTGGCCTATCGTGTTCGCCTCATAAGTAGTAGCAACAGAACTGAAAGCCTTCACGTACATTCTGGACAACACTTTGCCAAGCCCCTCTTATCCCAACCATCTCTAATACCTGACCGAACTCATCCAAAGCCACCACATCCGCTGCTTGCTCTTCCATTGCAGGAGGCGGCTGTAAATCAGGCTCATCGTCCGGTTCGATGTCTACCCTCTCTGCGGCTACACCAACAAGTAATGGTTCAGCCGGTGCGTCGGCGATAGGTTGGTTGTTATGCATGAGTGGTTGATCGTTGACCGGTATGATCCCATTTGCGAGGTTCGAAAATGGCCGAAAGTAGGTCTCATCTTGAATTTGGCCTCCTGAAGGGTTACTCCTCGCCTGGACCTCCTCTGGAGCTTGGTAGAGGGCCACACTTGACGGGGATTCCAGTAAAGTGGGACTAGCAGCCGAGGCTAATGCGGGTCTCTTGGGGAATGTGCCAATCTCGTCAGAATGAAGTATTTGTTCTGGTAAGGATATCGGGCCAGGGGGTTTCGCGCGATCTATAGTGACTATTTGCGAGGAGCTTGCCTTGCCGAGCACCGCCTTTTGAATGGCGGTCGCGTTGGGCGTGCCATCGGATTCTAAGACCACCGATTGGACCGGTTGTGTTGTCAGAAGTATGGGCTTTTGAGCTAGAGATCGCCCATTATGCGATGATGCAGATGTATCGGCCTGTTTCTTCGTCGTTCGTTGCGGGTCTGGAGTTCGCTTACGTTTCTTTCCCCTCCCCTTTGATGCGGTGGGTTGTGGTTGCTTCGTCTTTTCATCCTCCAACAACAAATGTTTCGGTTCGAATCCTCGTTGTGAGTCAGGGAGACCATACCATAAAGTTCCCTGCACTTTGAGTTTGGACTTAGCGTCATCAGCGGGAACGCTACCAATGTCCCGTGTGGGCTGAAGAAGGTGATTGACATCGGACTTGTTTATACTCGTGGTTGTTACTGAGCCCGATAAACTATTGCTGCGTTGCTGGGCGTTCACGGATGTTATATGGCCAAAGTTCCGGCCTTGGCTATCAGTTGACAAGCTGGAAGCACCTGTTGTCAGAGAACGTCCCCGCTGTCGTTGATTTTCCTCAGGTGACACGAAGCTAGGTGCTGACTTAAACCCCATACCCATGCTCATCGACTGGACATGCTTCGGACGACCACTAGTATTGGAGGGTATGATAGCCTGAGTAAAAGGAGGTGCGATCCCATCCGTTTTTTGGGGCAAGGAATATGACAGCGCTGGATTAAATCCCCAGGCGGGGGCATTAGGTTGGCCAAACGCAACTCCCTGCCGTTCTGTAACCAAAGGGGGGTCCACCAGAGGTTTTATGGCTGACATATTCGGTTCATGAGGAAACACCGTCCCCCTAACGTGGGTATGCTGAGTAGCTGCGGCCAAACTCGAGTCGGGGGAACCTCTAGCGGGCTCCACACGAGTGTTCGAAGTAGGAATGGAGACCGGAGGGAATGCTGCATATCGAGGTTGGAATACCGGGGCATTCACGTTCAGCCCTGGTGCAACACGACTCCCACTCATCTGACTCTGTATCTTCATTGTTGAGTTATAAGGCTGCGAAGATGGATGCCTTTTCGTTGTTATAACTGAACGAGCCGTCTGGGGAGACGGATGTGAAGTCGTCAACTCTCCATTTTGATTGGATCCCTGTGCTTCGATCAATGCATTCGACAAGCCCTCTGAATGAGCTCTTTGGAGTCCTTGATGCTTATTGGGGAGACGTGCCAAATTCCTTTGCTCCTCACCCCAGGAGGAAGCCGCGATTCCGATGGAGAATGAAGCTCCAGGATCCCCTGCATCAACCGAAGGGTGAGCACTGTATCCGCGAAGCAAAGCATCCTGGCCCAAGACTCCCGTACTTGAACTCCTCAAGACGAGACCCGATCGTTTGTTTACGGGCTGGTTTGGTCGACTGGTGGAGGTTTCCGCATCGAGTGGGGCGACTCGAAAGTCTCGGATGGAGAATGGGAGCTGTTGGCCGCTGCTCGGTGGAGTTGGAGGAACCAATGTTGCAAATACAGAAGGCGGGCCAGTAGGTAGAGCTGTTGCTTTGGCAAAAGCGCCGAGGTCACTTTCAGACGCATTCCTGGACGAGGATCTACTTCTGAATTCGGACCAGAAACCAGATTCTGCGCGCTTACTCGACCCCGATGGTTCCGGACACGAGGAACTTGACCTCTCATTGACTGGTGTCCTCGGGAAAAACCGACTACTCCATCGGTCTGGATCCTGAGAGGGCGATGAGTTTCCTGTCACGGTAGGACCGAATGAAGGCGGGGCCGTGGGCGCTGACGAGCTGGGAGATTCAGAGGCTGTCGATTCGTCAACCAAGCTAATCGTGGGCCGAAGGTGCACTGGAGGTTCCGCTGGAACTGTTCCGGTATGTTCGATATGCTCCACCCTTTCAACTGGAGGAGAATAGTCTGTTTCAATCCGGGGGTCATCGGGAATTGGCACGTCTTCCAATCCGTCGACTCGAGGTACAGCACCATCTTCAGGCCGAACCGAGAGTGGAGTCACGGCATCCCCTAGCCGGCTCCTAATTTCCTTCAGCTTTTGGTCCTTCCATTCTAATCACAACTCTATAAGCGGAGTCTATACAGGGATGATCAGGCGTACCTTCCACGATCTGGGTCGTTTTTTCGACCTGCCATTCTTCTATCTGTGCGTGACGTTTACGCTCTTCTTCTGCAGTTTCAGTCCTCTTCTTTTGAACTTCATGCATGAGTTCTTCTTGCTCCTCCAGAGAAATGATGTTAAGTGGGGGTGTCGTCGGTTCTTCGAACGCAAAATCTAGATCCTCATCCAGGATGTCATCAGCAGGCAAGTCCAGTTGCGGCTGCTCTGGAAATGCTCCGGGGATGCCTGCTACGTTATTCTGCTCCGGAGGAATCACCTCAATGTTGGCTCTCCCTCGCCGGCCTTGACCAAACGCCCCATCCTCAGCATTGGCCAGAACCCACTCACGGACGAACCAAATGCCTACGTAGGAGATAACTAGTGAGACTGCGATAAGCTGTCCGGTCATGATTGGGTTGGCAAGCTGTTCTGTAAGTTGTTTGAACTCTTTCCAGTTCGAATTGGTAGAATCTGTGCCCTTGAGACAATGAGAGTAGATGTCATATGGAATAACGAGGAATGCAAGCAGGGCAGAGGACATCCATGCCCCAAACCGAGCAAGGACCATGAACAAGAGGCGGATACAATCTACCCAGATTGGCGACTGATGGTTGAAAAGAGGTTTCCCTGCGAGAAAAATAGACAAGTGTTGTGGAATAGTGATGTTTTCAGACAATGGGTGACCTTCGAGATTGGCTGCGGGACGAAAGGGCGAGCGGCGTTTAGATTTAAAGTTGTGATATTGCATCACGGAAGCAATATCGGAAAATGCTGAAGCGATGATAGATGAGCTCGGATGCAGAGCAGCCGCTTGGGTTGTGGTCGAGAGCAAGGTATCTTTGGTACTTGATGTGTCGAATACAGATGTGGCTTGGTACAATGGGTCAGATGGGGCGTTTGATGGCAATAATGATAGGAGAGTTGGCGTCAGGTCAGCTGGAGACAGAGTTGATGAGAATTGTGTCGACGGCATAGGCGAGGTTGGAATATTCTCCGTAAGGTTGTGGAGCTGTATCGTATACAGTTCGAGGTACTGGAGCTTCCCGGATATGCGTAACGAGCTGCCAATGTGTGTCAGGTTGCTTTCGAGGTGTATCGAATGTACGCACACGTAGTCACCCATCAAAAAGCCAATCTGCCAACACCAGTAGACGAGTGCAGGTATGATTGCCAACCATAATGTGGTCACTAGAACGAGTCGTCCCACAAAGGCCGTCCAATGTATAAATTGACCAAGAAGTGGCCAGAGCACATCGCATATTGCGAGTTCTTGGGGCATGTCTTGAGAGTATATTTTCTTATATTTGTACGGATAGTTGCAAAGGTCACATCGAGTTCGTGCAGACGCTTTAAGCCATGACCGAAGGCTTGAAGAGGTCAGCGACGACGAATCAAATGCGGCTCGTGCGACGTACCAGTCCTGGTGCACATACCGAATCGATCCTGTACAGAGACAAGGATGATAGAGTGGTTGTTCAGGTTCAGCCGGTGAGGAACAGATCCTGCATGTGTCTACAACATTCAGCTGACCAGCCACACTTTCGTTTCTCAGAGCTAAGCTTACCATCCTCCAGAATTCTTTTTACATCCCTATCTAATAGAGTGTCGTGACTAGGTCCCTGCAATGATGACCCGTTTGAGGTTGTTTGATGCCTTTGAAGGTCGTGGTACGCCAGTTGTTCCTCGTGGGTGTCTGCTTGAACGTCCGGAACATCACCCAGACTACTAGATGCACTTGGTTTACTCTCTTGATTGTCTCCTATCTTTGTAATGCCGTCCAAAGGCACTATTACTCCCGGGCTCGGGAGCTTGGCAAGCCGTGGTCTCTCCCTCTCCTCCACATTATCCATATCTATCGGACCCCAGACTAAATAATGTAATTATAGGGGCCTTTTAATGCCGTGTTGTCACGACGCGCGACAAGTGGTGGGGTTCAAATCTTGTTCCAGCCGCTACCGCAATACCTCACTCTGACCAGAATCGCCTCAATCGACGAGAAATCGAGCTGCCATAAATTGATAATCTTTTTCTCAGCCAACTTGGAAATCAGTCTTTTACCAGCAGAAACGCTCATCCAGCTCCGATAGCTTTAGTTTCTATATTCCCGGACCTGCGTTATGGAGTGATGTAAGTATCTCGGTCTTCTCTTCACTCTTGCGTGTGGGAATCGAGAAGGAAATTATCCGCGTATAATTAAGTCAACGGCGTAGAGATGGCCAACAAGGAGAGAGCTCGTTCAGGTTAAGATCCTCAACGTTTGGAGATATAATAGGTCGTTCGACATCATATTTGTCGCAGGGGAAGGAGCTACCGAAGAAACTCTAATGATTCAAGGAGAAATTGGTCCCTAATGGGTTTGCATGACGATTCGTTGCCTTCGCCTATTATTGGAATCTACCCATAATAGTTCTGATGCGTAGCATGGTGAGAACCGGTGCCATCGCTTCTATAACGCTGAATTCATTAGTAGACCTCCCCCATGAAGCTTAGAAGATCCATGAAGCAATTCTTTCATTATCATCGTGAATAAAGCAAATTACCAAATTTAATAGAGTGTCACCCCTCAACACGTCCCGCAGACCACCTAACGCTCAGCCCGCCGTAGGAGGCTGCCACGCCTCTTTAGTGCTTGTCACTAGTACTCGAATCTCAAACTATGAAAGCATTCAAAGCATATAATCACATGGGTGTTTACAGGGTGGAACCCCAAACGTAACTCCGTTGTCAAGACGGGGAAACAGCCGTTTGATCATCAAGCGGCAGGATGAACTGGTACATGTGAAAGGTCAAGTTTCTCGTGATCTCTGGAGAATTTTAGCTTCAGCTCCAGCGACGCAGGGACCAGAATGACCACAACGATATTTCTCCGTTCTTTTCCGCAGCGTTGACGAATGACCACTGTTGGCAACCCCGATGCATTTCAAATGCGTAGAAATCACATGAACACTCTTCTAGCAGTCTGCAAATCGTCGCGCAGACCTCGGTGTTGACTTAACCGCCTTCTTGATGCCGTGCCATTGACTGACGCTCTTCGGAAGTAAAATTCTTTACTCGATTTTTTCCCAAGTGATGCCTTTGCTCAGTATAAAAATCCGTAGTCTTCAAGCTTGGCCGTCAGAACTTGGTTTGGTCCCTTCGTTCACGATGCGCTCCTTCTCTGGTGTTTTAACAACGATCGCATTGGCCGCGGCTGGTGTACTTGGCGCTCAAAACCAGCTTACGAAGGTCAACAGTTTTGGTACTAACCCTAACAATGTCGGGATGTGTAAGTGCTTGTTCGGCCGATAGCATTTCAGATACTGAACACCTGGATAGACGTCTACAGGCCAACTCGCCTCGCGAGTCCTACTCCTTTGATCGTAGCCATTCACTACTGCACTGGATCTGCTCAAGCATACTTCAGTGGTACGTTTACTCGAATAGCTTGAACCTTGCGTCCTCACATCTCTCCAGGAACCCAGGTTTGCACACTTGCCGCGGTCTAATTATCTGCCAATATACTGATTCACCTCTAGTATGCCAATCTAGCTGATACATACGGTAAGTGTGCCAGTGATTGGGGACAAACATGAAAGTAGATGACTGAGTTTTTTGCTATAAATAGGTTTCATTGTCGTCTACCCGGATTCTCCGCGAGACGGGAAATGCTTCGGTGTGTATCCATAGGACACTTTATTCTCATTTGATTAACCTACGTCTCAGATGTCGCCAGCTCCCAGACCCTCACCCATAACGGCGGTGGTGATTCCCAAGGCATTGCTTCTATGATCAAATACTCCATCTCCACCTACGGAGTTGACCCAGGCAAGGTCTTTATCACCGGTACTAGCTCTGGAGCTATGATGACCCAGGTTATGGCGGGCTCATATCGTGAGGGCGATTGCTTGGCTACGTAGTTCAGTACTCACCACCGCGAATAGCCGACTTATTCCAAGCCGCTTCCGAGTACAACGGAGTTCCCTTTGCTTGCTTCGCTGGCAGTAGTGCATGGAACAGCGCTTGCGCCCAAGGCCAGATTTCGAAGACCGCTCAACAATGGGTATGTCAGACCTTCATGTAGCCTTCATCCGTCTAACTTGACTATAGGGTGATCTGGTTAGGGCAGCGTATCCAGGATACAGCGGCCCTCGTCCGAAGATGATGCTCTGGCACGGAACCACGTAAGTTGCGTCCTCGACATCCTCTCTCCTTTGAACTAACTATGTCCTTCAGTGATTCTACGCTGAGCTACAACAACTTCGGAGAGGCAATCAAGCAATGGACAAACGTCTTTGGTGTCAGCCAGAGCCCAAGCAGCACGTCCCAAAACGATCCACAATCCGGTTATACAAAGACCACCTACGGTTCCAACGTCGTTGCCTACTCTGCTGCTGGTGTTGGTCATACAGTACCGGTGCATGAGCAGATTGAACTCGCCTGGTTCGGAATTGTCGGCGGAACAAACCCCCCGCAATCTTCAGTCCGCCCACCTAGCTCAAGTGTCCGCCCACCTAGCTCAACTAGTCGCCCTGCCTCAACCACCAACGGTGGAGGCACCGGATCTCCCCTCTGGGGTACGTATTCTCCTCTCGAAATCTGAGAAAATACTTATAACTCCCTTAAATAGGTCAATGTGGAGGTCAAGGCTGGTAAGTAATGATCCGCGTATTCAAACGAGCTTACTGACTTGGCTTAGGACTGGGCCAACGACCTGTGCTCAGGGTACCTGCAAGTATTCAAACGGTTCGTAGCTACACTATAGGTCTTGGAACTTTATTGAACGTTCCCTCAGCCTGGTACAGCCAATGCCTACCCTAAATGCAGTAGTTGCAAAAAGTATCTCCTTCCAGGCAGGTCGGTGTATCACTGTTTGTTGGTTCGTCTCTCTATGTCAATGTCACTCCGTCATTGTCATAATGCAAACGCTCGCTTTTATACCTCTAATGCTCTGATCGTAAGGAATGTTTACATTTTAGAGATTGTAATCGTTCTCCTGAGTTCGTTTCACCCAATCTAACCAGCTTCCTGAATAGTTCTTGATACTAGAAAGGGTGTGAGCCATAGTTTGAAGGCCAGTTAGAGACAACCAACGCACTTTGTAAAGCCATTATCTTTCGCACTATCCGCTGCGCTAGCACTTCTTTTTCCGCTTCGGCAGTAGAAAATAACATCCGAGTCCTTGGGAGGCTTCGTGAATCCGTATTTCTCTCTAAATTGGGGTGCCGGCAGCCGGATCGCTTCCACGAACTCCGACAAGGGAACGTTCACCGCCGTAGGTATCATTCCTTGTGAGACTTCGTCTTTCTCTCGTACATCAATAACATATGTTCCCTGTTTGAGAAAAAAAAAAGTGCCAATGTGTGTGCTTCTAATCAGGCTCGGCAGTGAGGTGGATGGCGTGCTTGTCTCACCGGTGGAGGTGCCCTTACGCGGGCTTTGATGTCTTCATAGGTCATTATGGGGGCAGACCAATCAGGGTTCGGGGCATTCGACTGTTTCTGCCTGGTTTCTGTAGGTTTGTTGACCTCTGAGGAGTTCAAACGAATCGAGGGTGCGATCCTTTCGACTGGTGAAGATAATAAAACTCTTCTTGATGTCAGAAGGAGACTTGATCCTGTGAAGAGAGACCTTGATAGTTGTTGCATCTCTCGGTTCGGGAAGTGTCCAGTAATTAACGGTAGTGGTTAGGTTCAAGAATCGTCCACAAAGTCTAAGCGCCCGCCATTCAACTTGGATTCGACCATAACTTGAGTTGCATGTCATGGACGTAAAGGGCCAATATATAGACTTGCTTTCGACTGAGTATCCCCATCGACCACAAACTCGCCATAAAATGTCCAGTTTGTCCAGTTCATCGAGACGAGATGCTACAAAGTGGAGTGTGTGTATCAAAATAACCATTAAAAGCGAATCACCGAACGCACGCAACTATGTGCCTGGTGTCCGTTCACCTCGTACCCAGTATGTACTCCTTGTTTGGAGGTAGGGCGAGACTAGCCTCTCCGCATCATTCTTGCCATCTTCTCGGCCTTTTCAACAGCTAGATGCGAAGATTATGCGTAGATTGGCACCACGGGACATGTACCACACCGGAAACAGGAACGAGATGAATGTATTGGAATACGTTTAGTCGGGAATGGATGACTATTTGAGTCCTTGGGATCAACACCGTTGGATCGTAGGAAGTTACTATTCTACGTGATGATCGTGCTATTTCTTCGGAAGGGCAGTCCTCTTTCAAAAGTGTAGAGTAGGGGAGTATAGAGTAGAGGATTCACTGCTTGTGCTCCGGACCGCTGCACGTATTACAACGGTATGTAACCCCCGAACGACTATCGATCCACCCTGTAGACTGGTATACTTATATACTCAGAGTTTGTGCCCTAAACCCAGGAGCCTCGTTTGGGTAAAGCAGAACTCGTCCAGTCTTCGATGTCGATACGTTTTTACTTCAACGAAATGTCGCATTTTAACTCCTTAATGACGGTCCTGCCTTTCGACATCCGCTGCCTAGAACGTTATTGATACTTACTTGAGGTCCCAATGTGTACTACGTTTTTCGTGGAAAGTCTGCATCAGGGTTTGGAAAAGTTCCGTAATTCCTCACTATTAAGCGCCCACCTACGAAATCTCTGAGCCAACCACGACATCGAATGAGTAATTTGACATGTCAACAATGCAAACAACCGATACAAATCGATGACTCTCTCAGTGATTTGACTCCTTCGAACTACGAACTCATCGCCAGTTCGATTCCAAAGGCCCCTTCAGGAGGGGCCGG
>WSTO01000195.1:0-19649 GCA_019627685.1 Serendipita sp. 399 | reverse complement strand
AACTATCTGTAAACTCTTTCTACAGGGGTAGTCTATGACTACAATTACACTACATAGCCATTTGGAATTCCCTGATGAAGTTTGAAGCAGGGGTGCAGCCCAACCTCATTGAGTGTAGCCCACCTCCGTGACTGACCCTATTGGTACTTATTGAGTGGCTGAGCCTTATTATGCAATTGCCCAGGTTTGCGACAATAAGACAGGGCAATGGGGATGCCACTTGGGGAGAGAGGGAGAGAGAGAAATCTTTAGCTTCCAATTGCTAGCAGGTATATTGACAGAACCAAGGCGCAATCTGTCAAAGGGTCTGAGGAAACTCGAGGACGCCACTTGGACTCTTCCATTCTCTTCATGGTCAAGAGCTGTAGGCAAAAGCGCCTTTTAACTTAAGCCATGCTCACTGTTACTTATCTCTAGACATTAACAATACGTTACAATTCACATTCGGCGATGAAGGGCCTCCCTTCAATGATGTTCTACCTTACTATCCAGGAATTCCTGGAAACCCCTCCATCAACACTACTTGCTATGATGGTCCACCCACCAATCAGGATCCTTCTTGCATGCCTGATTTTATTAAGACTCTATTCCAGGTATGTTTCCTGGCAAGGTGGTGGCACACGCTCATTGTCTCTTAGTGCATACAACTTGCCCAACCGCCTACGAGGGAATCTGATGGGGCCCCCGATGCTACTCAGGCCAGAAAAAGTGTACGGATTCATTCTTGCTGTTGCATTTTTTTGTATGCCTTGAAGTTTTGCTTTTGGCCACTGGTCGAGGCTCTTGAAGTGTATGCGGCATGGAATCCTGGTGCAGGTGAACTTGCCATTGCACTCAGGCAGGATTTACTTGCTTTTCTCCCTGCCACTCTCCATTCTGGTCTGGATGACATGACATTTCTCAACAATGTCTGTACTTCCCATCTACCTTTCCGATCATTGTGCTAACTTACCTTCCCAGCTGTGGTATGACTGGAGAGAATTCCGCAACCTTTGCACCAGGGCATTCAAAGAAAATGCTTGCATGTTGTTCTGGGAATTCATAGAAGAAGGTCTTATCACCAAAGAAGATCTGGTGGATGCTCAAAACAAAAAACTGAATGACAACATTGTGGATAACCTTTTGGATTGCACAATAGATCCAATCACAGGTGAAATTTCATGGCCACATCACTGCCGCATTGGTGGCAAACCAAATGAACCATTCACCTCTAGGCTAATTGTCAAGGTTTGAGTAGTACCTGTAGCTGGCCATGACACTTACGCTATTCACCAGTTTTTAATCATCCTGATACACGGGCCCGCCTCCCTCCAGAAGGGGTCAAAGAGCAATGGATTGACTCCTACATCAGCAAAACAGCATAATTTCAGCCTAGCATTTGTCTAGTGAGTCTAGTGGTTATCTAGCATGTCTAGCATTTACCTAGTAAGTCTAGCAGCCTTGCTACCCCTGGGTTTCTACTAGCATCTTTCTAGTGCTAGACAAACACTAGACAGATACTAGATAAATGCTAAATTCAAATCAATATTTTGTCTAGTATTAGTCTAGTGTTTGTCTAGCACTAGAAAGATGCTAGTAGAAACCCAGGGGTAGCAAGGCTGCTAGACTTACTAGGTAAATGCTAGACATGCTAGATAACCACTAGACTCACTAGACAAATGCTAGGCTGAAATTATGCTGTTTTGCTGATGGATTTTCATCATCAGGCCTGTTGGTATGCCTCTGGAGATCATCGTTTTGCCAAGGGGAATCATACCGACATATACTACATAGAGGAGTACCAGGCATACATCCGTGAGCTCAAGGAGGCGGTAACCACTTCAGCATTGCTTGAAAGTCTTAACTGTGCAGTCCTTGACTTGGATAATATATGGACAGACAATAAACTGCCACTGGATGCGCCAGCTGATGCGGAAGCTGGGAGTCTCCCATCAAAGAAAGGGCTCAAAAAATTGTCCAAGAAGGGAAGGAAAAGTCCACCGGAGAAGCCGGTCAAAAAGCCCAATGACGACGAAGTCCTGCAAGAGCGTCCCAGAGAAGGTGAGTCTGTTTCAATGCTTCAAGGTTTGCTGCTAAGCATTGATTAGCACCTCAAAGGGTTGCACCTCTGAGGACAATAAGGAAGCAAGTGATTGAGAGTGACAATGAGGAGATGGTTAGTAGCAAAAGCAACAGTGAGTCTGTTCCATTTGGTATCCACATCCTGATCCATGGAGCAGACCCAGATGTGGGTGTGCACCATGAAGGCAATCACAACAGCATTGCATTTGGTGGCAACCTCGCTAGCAAGCTTACAAATAACCAAGCCCTTTCCCCCAGCAAAAAGGGAAACATCTCACGCCTCCTCAGCCACACCATGGGCAGGACCAGGTGCGTGTCTGTTGCATGCTTCAGCATGTCAGTCTTACTTTTTCACAGCAAAGTACACGACCCTGATACTATGCTGACTGAAGGTTCTGCAGAGGCTGCTGCTGAGAACTACAAGGAGACAGACCAAGTTCAAGAGGAGAAGGGCAAAAAATCCAAGAGAAGAGCAAAATTGTAATCCAAGGTCAGGAGGCAACCTTCAGACCTAAATGACGCAAGACAGATGGGGGTCCGGACACACTTTAAGTAGGCCAATGTTGGTGTTCTTACTCTATTTTGTATCCCCTCCTTCCTTACGCCTGTCTTTCAAGTTTTTTGTCAGTCCTGTTCCCCATACGTACCAGTGGACCCACTTCTTCCCCCTTTTTCAATAGTTTGTGTACATATTTCTTGCTATGCTCTGGCTCATAAAGAGAATATCCGTTGAGCAGAACCATGCTTGTATTATGATAGAAAAGAAGGGTGGTTATCCTTTGCACCATGTGATGGCTGCAGCTGCCAATCAATGTCAAGTAGGAACAAGAAACAACAGACACAAAGGAGGCAGGAAAGGTACCAAGGGTGCGAGAACTATCAAGAGGACAGGAGGACGGCTAATAGCCATCCTTTGAATTTCAGCAATATCGAGTGAAGAATGAGATGCAAGCTATCTGCCAGACCATCCCATGGCAAAATGTGTCAAATATCAGATGAATACAAGCTGGTCGACGTCCATCTGGTATGGTGACAAAGGCTGTATCAAACCAAGGTCATTTACGAAAGGTTGGGAGCGCATAGAGATGGCCCTTCTCAGGAAGGAATGTGTCACGAGATGTGTATTCAAAGCTCATGCAATGATAAGGTATAATCTAGGTGAATTAGTCATGAGAACATGTCGAGATTGGGGCAAGTACCCACAGGAAGTTTCTCTGGTCGCTCCATGTCTCTCGTAGCATCATTTCCACTGTTGAGTTGAGGGTAAATGCAGTCGATTCTCTCCACTAGATTTGTGTGAAAGCGTTGGGATGCTTGGATGTGACGCGCTTGCTCATTTACCCCCATCTCTCTGGATCTGTAGTGAATCAATCCCCATAGCCCGTCGCTCAATCCCACTGAGTTGAATTTCTGGTGATGCGTAGACCAGTTCGACAAGATGTGTCCCGTATCTCTCCTGTGCGCGTCGTCCTTTCATTTTGCGACGATGCCATGCATCGAAATGGGAGATGGATGGCCTGCTCTGATGTGGTGGGTCCTGAGTATCTTCACTCCCCTCGCCGTCTTTGATATTCTCAACTGATCCAAGGTTGCTGGAAGCGGGTACTTGGTCTCCTTCAAGATCTGAACTCTCCTCCTCGTCGATATCCACGCTTTCTTTAAGTCTTGATGCTATGCGCGAGTGGATCCAAGAACATAGCAGATTTAAATCTTCTTGTCTTGTGAGCTAGGGTGAATTTTAGTCCAATGAAGGAGATTAAATAAACAACTTGCCTGTCAGAGTGTATCCTTCTTGTTAGAGGCCTGGTAAGCAAGGATTAGACCTTGGTGATAATTCTCGCCAACCATCGTACTGAGGTAATCGCTGGTTCCCTTTTCGAGGATGTCAGAAAAGAGGTGACGGAGCTGGTGCAATTTTGCAAAATTGAAGTTTTTGTTTGGGAATACTTTCAGATCCCTGATGATCTGTTTGTGAGCGGGTCAATAGTTGAGAGTACCACCAACCTTGATTTCGCAGCCAAATGTCTGAACAAGCTCCTCCCCGCGATGAATTTGAGAACAAAATTGAAGGAGTTGAGCGTATAGTGAAATCTCCAGCAGCAGACAAACCAGGCGAAGTACAGGCTCAAACCAAGGCTTGAAGAATGGATGGACAAAGGGGAGGATTTGCTTGACCAAAGAGTCAGTTAAGAATTCAAGGGTATAGGAGATAGCAACCACCTGGAGGATCGACAGGGTGGAAGCCTGGCGTTGTTTGTATTTTTGGTATTGCTCTCGATAGGCTGTATAGTCTCTGCTGCTTGATCATCAAGTAATATGATGACATCCGGCAGCCCTGTGCGAGGGTGGAACTGTTTGCAAATATAGGAGCGGAAGTGAGTAGAATCTAACGTGATTTTATGAGTGGGAAAGCGACTGGATGTAAAAAAAACCTACCATAAATCGGACTCGCCTGGTTCCTATCTTCCATCAAGCCTTCAGCCGGTCCTAGATCCATATCCACATCGTCTCCGTTGAACAAGAGTATTGGTTCACGTCCATACAGAATTCAACTTGACCGCTACCTTCCAGAATCCCAGGAATAGGCCCAGCAACACCATCCCCGCTTCGCGGCTGTGCATATTTCCGCAAATCTACACGCTTTCAGTGTATGAATTCCGTAATGATGATAGAATTCTGACCTAAAAGCTCCCTGAGGAGCTCATCCTCCTTCTGCATCCGCTCGTCCCTTCGTCGCCGTACGTCTCCACATTGCTTTCATGCCGAGAGAGACCGCCTTTGGCTACACTAAATTCACGTCCACAGAATTGACACGCCCATTTGGATGTCGTCGGTAGCATCGATGACTTTGGTTCTATTTCGTCAGTCAAGGTAGGGTACAAGTGGCAGACTATACGAAATTTCGCGAAGATCGAGCTCAGTGGCAAAAACTGAGATCCTCAATGCGCGAGTGCAGGTCTTCCGTGTTCGAGAGTATCAGCCTGGGAGGATGCAAAAGTAAGCAAGACAAACGATTCGGAGCAGATTTTTGCATACCTGTTTCCCTTTGACACGAGCTGACCATCTGGACACAAAGACGAACACCCGTGTCGTATGCAGTTCTGGCAGGGCACCTAGGAACGTCTGCGTAAGACGGCACATGCAACGTTGCGTCGAGTGATATGCACATACCTTTCTATCACACTTTTGCTTTAGTCTTCTGCACTCTGCACAGTTCTTCGCCTTGGACGATGGAGGTCCTAGCTCGCGATTCTTTATGTAAACATCATCTATTGGGACCATTCCCAGGTCCACGATAGAGTTTGACATAATGAATCAACAAGTCGCTTGTCCAGATAAGTAGTAGCCAGTGGTTTTGTCACAATGGAATTACGTGTGCCACAGGATCAAGCCTATTACACCAGTGGCCGTCGAAAGTTCAGTAGTTGTAACACTCAGACTACTAGGAGTAGAGGAGCGACTGTTTGTGTGATGTGTCGTGGATGCTCCGTAGAGATTGTGGTCGAGTCCAACTTATGAGCCGCTGTGTTGACCATTTGCATTTCGAAATCAGAGGTCCGCGGGTGGTCGTCAGAAACTAGAGCTGTGTGACAGCGTATTTTCGAGTTGGAAGCATTAAACGGGCCGGTTCATCCTTACAATTTTACGGGTAACGAAAGGATTCCATTTCTGGTGTGTGAAACAAGTAACGACAGACGTATCGGAATTCGCCTAGATAAACCCGTCTTTACACTGGCTTTGAAAAGAAATTTCCACCATTGCGCACAATTATGTGCACTTGAGCTTCGTAGGGTTCACGACAGGCCATCGCAAGCGCCACTTCAAGTATGGATCGCCGCCCAAGCACTCGGCGACAGTCACCAACTTGTATCCGTTCTTCTTCAACAACTTGAGTGCATAAGGAAGAACCACATGAGCGGACGTATTGTACGTTTCATGGTTTAGGGCAAGAACCGTGCTAGGGTTGGTCGCGATGAAGGCATCGTAGCGAGCTATCGATTCGTTTGCCGGTACATTCCAGTCTATAACAAATTGGTTCAATACCACGGCAGAAGGACGGAATTTGTCGCATTTTACCTTGAGAGTCGAAGTTCCAGATAACCACATCTTCCTTCAGAGTGGCTGCGACGCGAGAGACATTGGTGTTGGTTGAGCCATATCTAATAAATTCATTAGCAAGAGTCTTATCGTTCTGAAACTGGCGTACGGAGGGCGCATATAAGCGGGACGAAGTCCAATGATATTTTCGATCGCCTCCTCTGTCTTCTTGAGTCTATAAGCTGGTAAGAAAGCGTGCTATGAGCCAGTAGAGATTTCATACTCGTTATAGATGGCCGTATCGTTGAGCTAAGCAGGACGTCAGCCGATCAAGGTGTTGTTGAGAATGATTTTCCCTACGGTGGTGAGATCAGGATGGGTCCACGTATGGGACGCAATCTTTAATGAAGTGAGTTTGAGGGCATTGTAATAGGGTCTCAGTATCGTACCTGATGCCCTTGGCTGAACACCTAATCACACAGCGTAAGTTCTGGGGGTCGTAAATATGTCACAGAAATTGGCTAGGACTTTCCTTTTGGATTGATTTGGTATAATCATAGATACAATGATACAAATTGCCGCATACAAAGAAGGTCCCTCTGGCTCCGGCTTTGTGTAGAATCGTGCCAATATCAACCTTGACGGGAAGACGTAAGTTTGGGGTAAAACGTGATCCGAGATACATCATAATCCGAGATACATACCTCAAAGTCGTTCGGGCCATCATCCCAGGTAAGAGCGGCAGTCTTGGGCTTCTTGCATTCTTGAACGACGACGCCGGACCTCTTCAAGACATCATTGACAGTTGCAGCATGAACGGTGACGAGCAGGCAGGCAAAGCTCAGGAAGGACGAGATTTTCATCTTTGCCAAGTGTTGCAGCAGAGAAACCGATGGGAGTTCAGCCTGTACACCTATTGCACGATAATCCGTTTACTTTATATACGTGCAGAGGGGTGCATCAAAAATAAATTTGCATTGTTGGCCGTGGTTCTTGCGATTTGAACATTTTTCCTCCGACCAGGACCATGCGTGCGTGAAAATGTCGTCGCGTCACAATTAGTAAACGTCAAAGCTTCTTTCAGGAGAATCAACATTTTTCGAGTTGAATTGTCTTCTTTCCGTGTTTTGGTAAAACTTGGCTGTGGGCGGTCTTTTCGCGGAAGAGACCAAGCGTCTCAGGGATGCAGGATAGTGCTTCTCTCCCCGCAACGTCGATGAAGTTTCCCAGCCTGTTGCCGATAAAAAGGGGTTATTACGCCGCTTTGGCATTTCTTACCGCATGTGATTCTTCCCGTTGAACAGACTTCGACAGTTTGGGTGGATGAGGGTCAACTAGGGTCAGATATTATGATACCCTGATGTCAAGTGTATCATGTATTCCAGTAGTGGTGAAGACCGTACAGCAAAACGCGACCACCAGTATTTCCGATCGCTAAATACTCGCTACTGGGCGAGAATGCAGATGTACTGATCCTACCCAGCGGCGAGTTAAAGGTGGGCCAGTTTGAGTAGACAGAGAGTGAAGGGAGATGGACCTGGACATACGTCGTAAGCGTTATAAAACAGGTAATCACCACAACGCTAGCTCACTTACCAAACGAAGCTGGTCCTTTTTAACACGAGAAGAGATGACCAAGAGTTCTGAGTTATGATTAAAGTGCATGTCTGTGATCGAAGTCGTCAAGTTTCCTAAACTTTTCAGAGGCTTCGGATTCGACGACGAATCGCGCCTGCCATATACATTTACGATCCCCGATTTAGAGCTGTGGACCAATGTTGAGCGATCACGTTCACACAAGCCCTTCTAGCTCTCACCCAATTGCCAAGAAGTCATTCCCGGGGGACCCAGTTATTTGAGTAGCCCCAAATCCACCATCATCTTTCCAGCGCCTAGAACAGGTTTGAGAGCGAACATCCCAAACATAAACGTCGGAATTATTGCCCAGCGTATACAGCTCTTGCTGTTCTGTGACTGAAACCGCCGGGTTCCACCATATTGACTTGACCACGTTGTTCATCTTCAGCGAGGTAATGACCTGAGGACTCCCGGATTTCCAATCAACGAGATAAATACGCCCCTGGCGACCAGCGACGGCCAGAACATCTCCCGCTGGGGAAAAAGCACTGATTTCCAATGAATGTTCCACATCGTCGACTTTAGAAGTCAAAGTACCCCAGAGACCTCTCGGAGACTTTGAGCACACTCCCGATTGGAGATCGTATTTGAAGAAGAATGGACGAGGGCCGGTGAGGAGGATAGTGGCACCAGACGGATGAAAGGCTGCTGAGCCAATAGGAAGTGAAGGAATGTGCACTGTTTGGAGAAGTGGATTGGTCTTCCCATCTATAGTGAAAAGTTTTAAACGACGATCTCCTCCAGCACTCAGCATGACCGATACGGAAGGAGATGGATGGAACATGACTGCCTTCACATCCCCTTCCGTACTGCTTGATTGATTCGCATCCCTTAGTCGTTCGATATTAATTGTTCCCTTCTCAAGAGTATGTCCGGTTGATGGCAAGATGATATCAGATGTTGCTGTATTCAGGAGCTTGTCGACTGCAGAAATGGGCTCGTCATCCTCCTCCATCTCATGTCTTCGCCGTTTCTTCCGTGATTTATTTGCCCACTGGGGTACAGGATTTATCTTCTCAAACCTGTAAGAAACTTTAGCATGTGGCACGTACCGAGGGAACTCACAGATACTTACTGGTTTCGCAACCTCTCCTCGTACTCATTCCCTGTGATTACATCCTCTTCCACCGTTCTTCTTAGCTTTCTCAGCCGTTTGTCCGATGCTATTGATATCCGTAATTCCTCGTCATCGGGATCTACCCATTTGGATTTAGAAGGCTTCGTCAAGGGTTTAGATAATTTTTGTGATATGCGAGGTGATTCATCCAGTTGGTCCCCCTCCTGCGAGTCTTCAGAATTGATGGTTCCCTGATAACCGTTCGCCCCTCCACTATCGAAAAAGAAAAGCTGAAGGCTGTTCTTAGTGGGAGGCGTGAATACGAATCGAGGATAAATAACCATACCTCCGAGTCTTCTACATGTTCCTCATTTCCCGAAGTGTCCTCTTGATGATCGACGTAAACCTTTTGCTTAAAGGATGCGCCACCGAAAACCAAATCCTCTAGTTGTTCCTCTTCCGAGTCTTTATCTTCATCATTCATCCAGACTGGGTCCTCTTTGAGTCTCCTTTCATCCCTACGGGCTTTTTTGCGACTACTCATGTGGGTGGTTGGGTCGGAGCCTATGCTTCTAGCTTGACGCCCGCCTCATCGATCCGACCTTTTTGGCAAACGGAAAATTACAATATGTCTGATGAAGAAATGAATATAGACGATGGTGTGCACATTGTTTACTTGGCCATGCGACCTTTTTGAATTTTACCAAATGTTGTGATTCTGTAGCTGCGGGTGGATCAGGTGGAGGAGCTCTTCGCAAGAAAGGACGTGGCTTCAAATCGAGAGGTACGTTCTGAGCCATCTCTCTCTTTTCACCTGCCCGTTCCGAGCGTGACTTACGGTTGTTCGGATGTGGTGTGCCTTAGGTCAAGCAGATACACGTGAAGCCGAGGAAGAATATGATCGTTTGGAGACAAAGGACACGTCTGAATCGCAGCGAGCGGCACGCTGTACGTTCGATTCTTACACACTGCTTGCAGGCGTACTCACATAATCACCATATGTTCCAAAATTACTCCGTTTCCACCTCTATCAACAAATTACGCGTATATCTGGGACGTAAATTTGTACAAACCAGCTGTCGAGGGGTGGATTGTCATGGTCACCAATGTTCACGAAGAAGCCACAGAGGAGGAGCTTAACGACAAGTTTGCCGACTTTGGAGAGATTAAAAATCTTCATCTCAATCTCGATCGACGAACGGGCTACGTCAAGGTCTGTTTCGATCTTCTTTCTGTAGTCTCTGAGTGCTCGATTATGTCGCCTTATCTCTAACATATGTCTGTAATAACAGGGATATGCTCTCGTAGAGTACGAGACTCACCGTGAAGCAAAGGCTGCCATCGATGGTCTGAACAACACCGAAATTTTAGGCCAGGTGGTTTCGTGCGACTTTGCCTTCGTCAGACCACCAGCAGGAGGACCTAGAGGAGGTCGACGAGGAGAAAGGAAGAGGAGTGCTAGCCCAGGTCGGAGATGAGCACACACTTCGTTACTTTGTTACCTTGTTATTGGTGCTCTATGAAACAGCCATCGACTCCTGAGCTAATTCGATTAGATAGCGCATTCTGATTCGAGAAAACCATAGACTGCATAGGGGGGCATGCAAGCGTTACAAGCCTAGATACATGGACGAAAGTGTAAGCTACACTGAAAGTCTAAGCCTTATGTTGTTCCCTCTGCGATTGTCAAAAGATCACTGTCTCCTTGGTCTGAGATGGTCATAATTCTATAAGTTGGTCAGTCAATTGTGCATTGATCATAGATCCCAGCGTGGGGTTGATGCTGAAGAACACTTGAGATTAAGAAAGAAGGCTCACCCAACACGGAAAAGCTTTCCAGCTGCTGTTCCTAAAGCGACGTTGGTTCCAGCGAAATGATGGACTGATGTTTTAGACAACATCGCATAGTATTCCAACTCCGACTTTCGTAGTGGTGGGCAGTTTCCAGCAATCAAAACGAGCTTGGCTATATGGGTAGAATCGAATCCATCATGCCGTTTGGATCAATAGTTCAAGAGGAAACCAATGGAGGAGCGAGATTGGGAGGTGGAAACCGACAAAAATTCGTCAGCATAGGGACCTTCTCAGCCTCGATTCTCCAGTCCCAAACATGAGGCAGAATGGAATAGAGAGAAACCAGGCTACTAACCTTTGCCATTGCGCATCTGCTTCAGAGCGGACTTATAGCCCAAGGTGTATTTCCCGGACTTGACAACGAGTGCAAGACGAGCCGCGATGGACTCTGTCGACTTTGCGGCCTTTGATTTTTTTGTGGGTGCCATTTGGTGAATATCGTCAAGAGGAAAAGGCGAAGGCGTTTGTTTGTTTGCAGCGACCAAACACAGTGGCACTGCTTTGCCACCAACCTCTTTATCGTGACAGCGGGTTCAAGACATGGCAGAGGACTCGGGTCCAAATGAATTTTATATTCCGACTATATCTCTAAAATCCCCACGAACCGAGATAGTAACCGCCCTACGACAAGCATCCTTGTCCAGCGGGTTTTTCCAGCTTTCAGACCTCGACGCGCACATCTCTTCTGATCTAATAACAGAAATGTTTGAAGAAACCAGACGGTTCTTTGCTTTATCCCAGGACGAAAAGGAGAAGGTGAGTGTAGTGTACAATTGTCATGGTCAGTGC
This sequence comes from Serendipita sp. 399, assembly GCA_019627685.1. NCBI lineage: Eukaryota > Fungi > Basidiomycota > Agaricomycetes > Sebacinales > Serendipitaceae > Serendipita > Serendipita sp. 399. Next base: position 8,212 of record WSTO01000195.1, on the reverse strand, counting down.
CCACCAACCAGTTGTCGAAACGAAAGGTTGTGAAGAAGAACCATCTCGTCGGTGGATATGAGGGGTGGCGGTTTTATGATCTAACCAAGACTGGGGATGGTGGAAAGCAGGGGGATAAAGATGACAGTGAAGGGGGATGGAACGAAGGTTTTGCGATCGCTCCTGAATGGGGAACGAATTGCTTTCCTCAGGATGTGGATGCTTCAAAACAGGATTTCGACCCTGAAATATTCCAACGCACTTGCAAAACCTACTTTCACGCCGTTCAAGAACTTGGTCGCCATATTCTTAGTACGATAGCGGAAGGGCTGGGGATGGAAAAGGACTTCTTTGAGGACTATCTACGGGAACAAAACTCTTTCTGTCGACTCACGCACTACTATCGCGCGATAGATCTGGCAATCGCTGAGACTCCAGACAGGGTAGAGATGGGAGCTGCTCCTCATACAGACTGGGGAGCGCTCACACTTTTGGTGCAAGATGAAATCGGGGGTCTTCAGGTATTTGACCGCAATAAGGAGACATGGCATGATGTAGGTACTATCCGACTCGCGTAGCTGTTAATGCTTACTGCCCTCTTAGGTCCCCCCTGCACCACTTGGGAAAGGAATCGTATGCAATATTGGCGACCTTCTTGCTCACTGGACGAATGATACATATCGCAGCACATTACACCGTGTCGTTGCACCCAAGAGAGGCGTTCACCGCTATAGTGTTCCCTTCTTCAATCCAGGAAACCTTTCATACATTGTAAGGACGATTCCGACCTGCATACCCACCGGCCAGCAACCCAAATACAGCCCAATCACAGCGGGTGAGTGGATAACGATGAAACATCTCCAGAGCACAGGAGCTTTGAAGACTTAGTCTCGTTTCGAGCTGAATGGATCATTCATCGTTGTATGGAACTTTATATTGCACGAAATATCAGACATCCCAGGTTGTAACATTAAAAGACGGTCAGAGAAACCAAACCAAAGAATAAGTTAATCAACTAAATGCCCCAACGAAGTGCGAGACTGCTGAGAACAACGCTAACACTACACGAAAAAGTCAGTACTTGAGTTCCTGAGAGCCTCATGGTCTTACCTGCTCAGAGCCATCGCAAGAGCGGACCAAACAGGTGGAATGCGAGTACGGTTCAAGGGATAGAACACCCCAGCCGCTAGTGGCAAAAGGATGATATTATAGATCATTGCCCAACCGAAGTTGAACTGGGTTCGCATAAGAAAATGGCCATGCACACAATCTGGATGCCACACACCTTTTGGCGGCGATAAACCTTGGTGGACAGCTCGGTAAGCTTGAGAACACCCTCCAATGGCGCCTTCGTCTGCAGTATCACAAACGATGCGCTCGTGAGGGTCACTTGAGAGCCATGAGTAAATGCAACGCTGCACCGAACGAAATTAGTCATGGATACTTCGCGTAAGGGTCCCACGACTTGAACTCACCCAACATCGGCACTTGCAACAGCCGCAGAGTCGTTCAAACCATCCCCAGCAAACATCACGACAGCGTTTCTCTCCTTGTCGCGTCTCCATATCCGGTTAGCTGATGCATGAGACTTTCGCTGGCGAAGCTCTTGTATGAACTTGGCTTTCTCATGTGGTAGCACACCAGCTACGACATGGTCGGACTCGATACCAAGCTCGCGTCCAACGGTCCGTGCGGTAATCTCGTTATCACCGCTCAACATAAACACCTCTTTGCCAGATTTCTTGAGAGAGGATATGATCCTCTTGGCCTCTGGACGAGGGGGATCCGCAATTGCGAACAACGCAACAATTGTAAACTGGATAACGTCGCAATTCGAGCTACGATTTGAGATGGCAAAGTAGACGAGAGAAAAGCCTTGATTTTTCCAGTTGTCCACAAGGGTAGTGCATTCAGCGGCTTGTGCCGGGTCAGAGAAGGCGGCGTCACCAATCAAAGAAAGATTTCCGAGTCTAAATGACCAATCCGTATCCAGGACCTTTATTTGGCCATGCGTCCCTTTACCAGCGATCTCTTCCATTTGCACCACTTCGACTTTGTGTAAAGGTGGCTTCTCCGAATCGGATGCTTGGGCTTCCGAATACCGCACCAATGCAGCAGCTAGCGGATGGGATGATGTCTGTTCGATGATGCGCACGGCATCTAGTAACCACGGTTCCTTTCCGAGAAGTTTCGCCTGTACAACGGCAGGGGTTCCTTGTGTCAAGGTACCGGTTTTATCGAACGCCACGATATCGACTTGAGTCGCCAACTGAAAGGCTGTTCCCCCTCCTTGAGCCAAGATTCCGGCTTGAGCAGCCATCCCGCTACCAACTGCCTGAGCAGCAGGAGCAGCAAGACCAATCCCGCATGGACAGGCAATGGCGAGGGCTGCTATCGCAAATTCAAGAGCAAAGAAGACCCGGTCGGCCGTTTGCCTTTTGTCTGCCGGTAAATAAGCTTCCGGCAGACCATTTGGACTAAGCGCTAGTGAGAGCCAGATGACGAAGGCAATGACGGCGAAGTAGATGACGAAGGGAACGAAGACGGCGGTGATCCGATCTGCCAATTCTTCTATTGGGGCTTTGCTATTCTGCGATTCGCCAACAGCATGGACGATTTGCTGTAGCATTGTTTCCTGACCGAGGTGATCCACCCTCATCACCACCGCACTGGACATCACGACTGTTCCAGTGAGCAATGAATCACCCGGGTTCTTGAGCACAGGAGATGATTCGCCTGTAAGAGAAGATTCGTCGACGGTAGTGCTTCCCTCTATTATTGTTCCGTCCGCGGGTGGAATAGAACCTGGGCGCACAAGGATATGATCCCCGATTTCAAGAAGGTCCACGGAGATGTCCGCGGTGTGCTGAGCCTTGAGATCGACAGGAGACTGAGCGTCATCGGCCAGTAGCAACGCCCTCTCGGGACGCAGCTGACCAAGCATGGCAATTGCATCACCAGTCTGCGAAAAGGCGTGAGTAATGTCATTGAATTTGGAGAGATCGTCATACTTTGATTCTGGCCCTTGTTTCCAATGCCTTTCCAGCGAGGATGAAGAATGCGAGGAAAACGGAGGAGTCGAAATAAGAGCGCATTTCTGTCGACATCATCGCCATATGAGGCTCTGAGCGTATGTCGATGATCATAAGAACCACACTCGCAACATACGCAACTCCAGTAGAGAGCGCCACGAGTAGATTCATATTTCCAAAGTGAAACAATGTAGACCAGCTCCTCTTGAAACGGAGAGATGCCCAAGCATGAATGAAGAAGATCCTGGAGAAGGGTCAGTCAGCCGTCATAAGTGAACGAAGTGGTTTGTGGCGCATACCGGGAAATCCCAAATTGTACAATTGTCGCAAAAATCCAGAGTAAAATCACTGCACGGCTTGCTCCTCCCCACCAACCGGCGCCTTGGCACCACCTCCTAAACGAGTTCGTTCTCGGAAGGAGCATCATGCCCACGACGCCAATGATGAAGGTAGGAATAGCGAAAACGGCAGACATCAGAAACAAGCGTAACATTTTCCGCGCCTCCTTTTGTTGTAGTTCCCTGGAGCGGGATTGTAGTGAAGGGGGTACATATATAGACGCAGTGAAGGGGTGAGGCGTGTTTGAGAGGATTGTCCGAATGTTCAAAGAGGTGCTCGGAGTGTAGCAAATCTTGATCGGATCTCCCGATCTTTGGAATGGCGTAAAGCTTTTAACGTTAAGCCCGTCAAGATACCGTTTCAACACTTCCTCGGCCTCCCTGGTTTTCAACAGTTAAGTCCGTGATACAAGTTGAGGTGAGACCACATACCGAGAATCAACACCATTGAATATGACTTGGATTTCCCGCTCTTGTGACGAGATTGACGCCACGGTATTTACGAGTTCTGTCTCCCACTCTGAGGCTTCGTAACCCAAATCTTCAACTATTTCCTTTATTTTCTCCGAGTTGATCCCATTCTCATCGTAGACCACCGTTAATGAACTGTTGAGCAAGCTGACATTCACGGTCTGAACGGTTGGTAGAGGACTGAGGGCATCGTGAATTGCGTTCGTACAAGCACTATGACATGAAATCAGCGGTTTTCCGTGGCGGATAGTCATCAATTAGGGGCTCACCTGCACGTCATACCCTCCACACCAAACAATGTTTTTCTGAGGACAGGTGTTGGGTCTATGACAGTAATGTGCTCCATTTTGGGGGGAAAGAGTATGTTCTGGGTCATAAGATGGAGTGAGGTCGGCTTTTATATATACGCCATCTCTACGACGCAGCTGCGTCAGCGAGGCACTTTGTGGATAGATTCCCTAACGCCCTTTCGCGATAATGCCGCAACCTCGGGCCGTATTGAGCCCTTTTCGGAACATCCAGGTAGTGCCTCCAGCTGTTGCCCAATGACTTTGCTCCAAACAGCGCCAAAAGCCAAGTGATGTGGATCCGCGAGTACGCAAATGAAAGTGAGAGTATTCTTGGGATAAGTACTGACGAATCGTAGGCTTCAAGGAGGATGTATGAGAAGCTGCATAGCTGCCGAAGTCCTTGCGAACACTTGTGGGTTCGACTTCTCCTTTTACGAGGTTGAACTTCTAACAGCGATCCAATCTGCTGGTAGGTACCGGTCTTTCTAGCCATGATTGTGTTTGGTTCCCTGCGCGCATATCGGGTGGGAAGGGAGCGGGAAGTGAATTCGGCCACCCGCGACCCGCGCCATCAGAGGTTGCTGCAGGTGGCTGTAATAGTTGGATAAAGTTGAAGAGAAACGTCCAGAGGAAGGCCCATCATATCGCTTAGTCAGCCATTCGTCGAGGAAAAAGCCTTTGCCGCTTACCAATAACGGGCCAAAAAATGCCTCGAACAGTCAGCTTTCTAGCATCTCAGAGAATCTATGAATCAGATACAAGGCCTAGAACAGAGCAAGTCAGCATAATTTCACTGCCCAAACGAAGGGCGCACTTTAGCAATCTGGAATCGGCCACATCTACGTGTCGATAAGTGCTGCCACCTGAATTTCGGGCCCAACAGCGACTCCAGAATGTACAGATTATAATGCAAGCATCAACATATTGACGCCGATATCGGCGAATGGAGAGCCAAGGCTGCATAGCTTGCTTGTTTACGCAAACGCGCCAAACGGGCAGAGGCGGTTTCAACAATGTGCCAAACCTTTACAGCCTTTCCCTCTCCCTGATTACATCGGCTATTGGCAGTCTGTAGATAGACTGTGGTAGCACATGCTCGGCAGGCCCGAGTCGCCCTGGAGAACTCTCGGGATGAAGCCGTCAAGGGCCTGTTTTGGGCCACTCGCCCTCACCAAGCAAAGGAGCGGGCCACATGGACAGTTCGCTTCTCCGTTGCTCATTCAGGTGACGGAGAAGACTGATAGCAGGAACACATACGCAGCGCATATGGTTGCATACCGTTCGAAACTTCCTCACAATTCATTGACCGGGGAATCGATCTCATTCACCGTAGTGGAATAATATGTCAACCCTGTGGCATATTGTCCTATCAATACATACCTCGGTTGCTTTTCAGCCTGGAAGGCGGTATTACGCTAGAGGAAGTCTGATCTCTCTACCCACTGCTGTAAGCAACTCTCAACAACTAAATGTACAAGAGCATTCTCACATTGATTAGGAGACAGCTACTTCGCGTTCTGTGACCTGCTGTCTCGTATGGCGCGCTCAGCGCTGTGCGCGGACAGTCACAGTTATTGGGCCACTGTTCGACCATCGGAAGGATCTAAAGTCCTGCATAAAACTTTGTGCACCGCATGGAGCGGCTTTGAGGCGGTATATAACGAGGTTATCTTTCCCCGTTCGCCTCCCATCATCCATCACTCGTCCGACCTTGCAGTCGTTGACCACATCCAGCTGCTTTACGCCGTGCACGCACCACACTCCCTTCATTGCTCCACATGGTTCTCTTTACGAAATTTGCCCTCGTTGCTGCCTCCCTGGCAGCAGTGACTGCTGCTCCTTGGGAGCCGTCCTCTATTCTCTCTAACCACCGTCGCCGTGATGTAGCCGATGGTGTCTCCGTAGAGTCATATCACCCTACCAATATCTACAAGACCTTTGGCGCTGGTATTGCGACCCCCTTGAAGAAAAGGGGTGAACCTGCTGGTTCGATTGAAGAAAGTGCAGCGTCCTTTGTCGAGGAACAGCTCAGCATCGACAGTAGTGAATATCGTATTCGCTCTTCCGCTTCTACCGAAACCGGCGGCGCAGTCTGGGTCCAACGAGTTGTGGTACGTCGGTTTCAATTCAATATACCATCTCCTTTTGACACGGCTATAGAATGGTATTCCTGTAGCGAATGCTGTTGCGAATGTTGCCCTCAATAAGAATGACGATGTGGTCGCATTCGGCGCAAACTTCCATGGCGAGAATGGCGCCAGGGGTGCGTAAAAAATAGTGGCCTTCCGATTTTTATTTCTAACCTACCTATATATAGCACCCGCCTCTATTGCTCCTGCGACTCCCGCCATCACAAAAGAGGCAGCCATTACCTCTGCCGAGCGTAGACTTCGCGGAGCGCACAACGGCAAAGTCCCCACCCTCGAATACTATGTTCAACCAAGTGGTGATCTCACTCTCACCTGGGTCGTCGAAGTCCAAACCCGCGATGGTAATCACTGGTTTGAGGCGTTTGTCGATGCGAGCAACGGAAATGTTGTCGCGAGCAACGACTTTGTTTCTTCCGCGAGCTATCTGGCGGTCGATCCACAGGTCCAAGACGTGACCAAGGGATACCTTGTCGCGACCAATCCTGCTGACACCGCAGCTTCTCCGAACGGATGGCACACCGTTGGGGGCACAACGACCACTGATACCTCTGGTTCGTCTAGGCTCACATGTGAATACGAAAACCTCCTCACTTTCTTCATAGGCAACAACGTCATCTCATATAAGGGAAGCACTTCTGCTACCACTAGGCAAAGTGCTTCTGGTCAAGTGTTCAATTACCGTTACGACACTACGGTCTCTCCTACCTCTGGATCCAACGTTGATGCGGCTCGCGTGAACACCTTTTTCATTTCCAACAAGATCCATGACGTTAGTGGTTCATGTTCTTGTTCGTTCTTCTCACTAATCACTCCTTTGGCTTAGATTAACTATCGTTATGGCTTTACCGAGAAAACTTTCAACTTCCAGAATGATAACTTTGGTAAAGGGGGATCCGGAAATGACCGAATCAAAATTTCGGTTCAAGACTCTGGAGGAACTAACAATGTATGTTGTTTCTTCCGTCTCATAGAGATTTCAATCGATTCTGACAATACTTCTAGGCCAATGTGTGTATCCATACTCAAAGACTTGTAGAAAAATAGCTGACTATCTCCGGAAAGTTTGCCACCCCGGCTGATGGCTCTTCTGGGCAGATGAGGATGTACATCTGGACAAGGAGCACTCCCAACCGAGATGGAGATCTTTCCAACGATGTTATTGCTCACGAGCAGACTCACGGGACGACCAATCGTATGACCGGTGGAGGTACCGGACGGTGCTTGCAAACGACCGAGGCCGGTGGTATGGGAGAGGGTCAGCATTCCCGAGTTTCGAACAAAGGGGAATTTTTTTGTTGATTTTTTTTTTCTCGCTTTCAGGGTGGTCTGACGCGTATGCCGAATGGCTCGAGCACAAGGACTCGAGTGTTCCCGACTTTGTGCTCGGAGCGTGGGTATACAACAATCCTAAAGGAATTCGTTCCTACCCTTACTCCACGAGCGCGTACGTGATTTTCTTCGGGAAGAGTTCGTTTTACTCATTTCTCTTTCTGACAGGACAACTAATCCTCTTGTAAGTGCTCTTTGAGATGTGGAGTCGCGTAGCGTCTCTTCTAACAGTGTTTTAGCGATACAGCAGTGTGGCTAGGCTCAATGAGGTTCACGGTAAGCTCGTTTCCTTTGCTACCTTGAACCGCTTTTGATTCTTTGGATTAGCGATTGGTGAGGTATGGGCGAACACTTTACACAATGTATATTCGGCACTTGTCAAGGGATAGTGCGTAGTTTACTTCGATTTATTCTCATATCTCTCATCAGTTTCTTTCAGTGGGTGGGCAGCCGACTCGTTCACCAACCCCAATTCTTCTTCGGGCAACGTCGTCTTCCTGAGACTCTTCTTTGATGGTACGCTGGATATGTCTCATTTTACAACCGTCCTCTAACACGCATACAGCCCTTCTGCTCCAACCGTGCAATCCCACAAGTACGTTATATCCTCGAGGCTAGGAACA
>WSTO01000194.1:0-19695 GCA_019627685.1 Serendipita sp. 399 | reverse complement strand
TTTCAGTATATCTACCAAAAGTCCACAATTCGCGACAACGAAGCTATTGTCCGGTTCTCTACGCCAAACACCACAAGTTTATGAATCAGGATCATCAGTCGTCTGGTTTCCTTCATGATCTCTCGGCAGCTGCACCGCTGCGTCTTGAGATGCGCGAGGCGGACCGACGCAAGAGGGAAGATGCAAGTGCGCGAGCATTCGAGCGGCGTGCATTGATCTGAGTGGGACCATGAACTCTCACGTCGTTGCTTACATTAGCAGAGACAGGGATAGTCGGTTCCACTTCTGCCTCTGCCTCTGGAGCCACGACTGCGTTTTGAGGAGGGGATACAGTCTCTTCACCACCAGCGGCAGAAGATGATGTTGTCGCCTCTCCCTCTGCAGCAGGAGTCGAAGAAGCCTCGCCTACAGTTTCGGTCGCGGTCGCGGTTTCGGAAGGAGCAGAGGCAGTCTCGGTAGCAGAAGGCGTCTCCTCGTTGTTGTTGTTCTCTGGTGGCACAAAGTTTTCGAATCCGGCAGGACCAACGGAGACGTTGAGATCGAGGATCTCTCCCGTCTCCAGATCGTGTACCCAGCCATGGACAAAGACCGGTCGGAGCGTGACTTCTTCTTCTTCACCTGCACGTTCGCCTTCGCCTTCGCCAGTCGAGGGTTTTGGTGTGCCATCCGTGTTGAGTTTGGTGATGATCTCATCGAAGCGCTAAGAGTGGGAGGGTTTGAAACAAAACAGTTAGCCCTCGCAGGACCCAGAAGCAGAAGACATAAATGGAGAAAATTCACTCACGTTCTTCATCACGCTGCTTTCAGCAATCCTCTGGACTTGCTGCTTGACGTTTTCCTCGACCAAGGCTCGGAAGCCAGGTTCGCGGATATTGGGCTCCTCGACCGTTCCGCCTTGAGCCTCGATTTCCAGATTCTTCGTCCTCATCTCGACAATCTCGGCGCGGTCAGAGGTGAGGTAGAGAGTGCGAATGTCCCCGATCCATGTATTGACGATGTGACTCGCAACGTTGATGTTCGCTTTTGGCGGGGTAGCGATGGACGCTGCGATCCCACCACATCCGTAATGGCCAAGGATGACGACGTGCTGAACGCCGAGGACATGAATTCCGTACGCCATAACGCTATTGATCCAAATTCTAGTTAGTCTCGTCCGCCCCACCTCCAACAACCCATAAACGGAAGCCATCGAAAAAAAGCTCACCTCTGTGCGTTCTCGTCCCCAGGTTTGTATTGATTTGCAATATTGCGCTCCATGAAGAAGGTGCCCGGCTTGCTGTCAAAGATGGTGGCTTCTGGTGCACGCGAATCGGAGCACGCGACCATCATAAACGGCGGCTTCTGGCCGTTATCGACCAGTGCTTGGATCGCAGCAGCATCTCTCGTCTCTCGGAAACGTTGGTTGCCCGCAAGAGCGGCTTGTACGTCGGGGAATTTAGTGGCGGAGAAGGCGCCTCCTCCTTCTCCTCCTCCCTGTGCGGGAGAGGTAGCCTCGGAAGAAGAAGCAGAGGAGGTGGTGGAGGAGGAGGCTTCGATCGCGGCGGCGGAGCTGCTGCCACTGTTTTCGACTCGACGATGCAGGAATGCGATCAGCTCGTCGGAGCTTGGACCGGCGTGTGGATGTGGATGGGCAAGGGTGGAGGCGGAGAACGCGATGGCGCAGAAAGCGGATACGAGCGTCTTCGTGAGCATGGTAGAGTTCAATAAGAAAAAGAAAAAAGGTAATCAAAAGAGTGCTGCGTCGAAGGAAAGGCCGCGGGGGGATGGGTGCTCCTAGAGTTCTTGCTCTTTGTTTGCGAAAGAGAGGTTTATATGGGCGGTAGGGATGAAGGAAGAAGATGAAGAAGCGGTAGAAGAAGGAAAATGTCCAATGTGGTAAGCGGTGAAACCTATGGAAGAATTGAAACTGATAGGATTTTCTTGGGGGGTGGGATGGGATAGAGGCTACCGGGCCACAGGCGAAATGAAGAGCGAAGGAGGACGAGCTGACAATATCACTGCCAAGAACAAGGAAAAGCGAAGAAAAAGAAGCAACAAGAGCCAGCCTCAAACTCGGAATGAGAGCGGAGGAGCGGAGAAGGAACCCACGGGACGGAGGGACGGGAGAGGACGAAAGGAGAGGGAGTGATTATGAGGGGAGTAGAGAGGTGCCAAAGCAGTCGAGAATGGGCCGGTTTATATGCTCATCCTGTTATAAGGTGAGTGCATTCGGCATCTGCGAGTCTAGCCTCTTCGCCTGTTGCTGGAAGCCCAAAGACGGTCGAGAGGGAAACGATGAAAGGGAGCAGTCGTTCGTCTCCGTTTTGGTATCATGGTCGCGTCGAACAGCCTTGACGATTTTGATTGGCCGCATGGTGTCGACTAAGCAATAGGCCGGAAGCATTGAGAAGGACGAGGATGGAGGACATGAAAAGACGTGTTATGCACCTATTCTATTCATGGAAGCTCGGTCGCTACATGAGCGGCACTTCTTGGCAAACGCCTTCGAGATGCCAAGCCGCCTATGAATCGTGCGTCAAAAGGTAAATCCGTCTCCCATTGTATCATCTACAAGTGCTGATGCTAGCTACCATTCAGGAGTTTGGAGATGAAAATGAACTTGTTGAAGTTGGGCTGAGATTAGGTTAAGCAGTCGCAGGTTAAGCAGTCGCAATGGTTGGATGGCGAAGGGCCATGGGCGCCAGGTGGGAAAGGAAAGCCAAGCCGGCAACGAATCGCCTTCGACTTCGAGTCGACTTTTGGCAAGCAAAACTACGCACGCTGGTGATCCTTCTCCAACCGAGTTTCTATGCAACTCTCCATATCCCGTTCGGCGCCTCTCGTCTAGACGCTAAAGGAAACGTGGGTAGAGCGAAGGTGGACGACCATCTCCTCGTTTCGATGCCAGAAAAGAAGACGACTTCCATGTTCAGGCACCTCGCATAAAGAAGGAGAATAAGAAAACCAGACAGGTTTAGACATTTTGTACGCAAGCTGCGGGGGAAGGCACGTCTGGTGAGTTGGGTTCGAGCATTACAATGAGCCTGTCAATTCCTTTAAGTTATTAATGGTACTGAATGGCGATCTCGATTGCAGATCATGTCTTGTGTACGTTGGCCCAGCAATTCCAAGCCCCAAGCTCCCCAAGACGTTTGCTCACAGGGAGCCATGCTTGGCCCGCTCCAATCCAAGTGTCCAGAAGCATTCAATCACACTCTATAAATAATCCCATGGCTATCTCAACGAATTTTTCCTCGATTTCCCCTTTGGGTCACTCCACCGCCCTCTCTATCTTATCGCGCCCCCAAGAAGAACACACGTTTATCTATCCAAAGTCATCAGATCCTCATTCAATGATTTCTCAACATTTTTTTCGGGCGCTCATGATACCCCTAAACGGTTATTCATCGAGTCTTCGCTTCGTCCCCAAACTCTCCAATAAGAAATCAGCCGCCGCCACCGCGCACGATCGCCCGCCGCCCTATTCCACACTCAACTCCCCAAAACTCGTAGATCCGGGACATCATTGACTGCGGCAAGTTTTCCTAAATCACACACGAGGTGTCATTTTTCACCACTTTACGGGGAAAAAAAAAAGCGACGCACTCACTCAGCCGCGGCATAAAAGGCAGAGGGCAATTCGACGATAAGCACCGTTCCCCCTAATATTCTTTTTTTCCCCTTCGCCTCTCGAAAAGAAAGGAACACCACAAAAAAAAATTAGAGCAAAATGGCCGCTCCAGTCGCCATCGCTGTTCGCCCCATCGACCTCGCCCTGCCTGATTCGCGCTCGCGATCGTCGTCCTTCAATTTTCACACATTTTCCAGCGATATGCTTTCGCCCATAGACGCTCGATATCTCAGCGCCTCGCCGTCACGGTCGCCACTCCGCGACGACGATTCACTCGCCATCGCACTCCGGCGGGCGCTCAGTGCTTCTCCCATACACAACAGTAAAATCCACGTGTTCCCACCCAAAACTGACGCCTACGAGAGTACGTCGGGGACCGCAACAATCGTGCCTCCCACTCGAGTGCAAACCCCAATCAGCCAATCGCCCACTCAAAATGCGGTACCAACGATGAACATAGAAGGTACATCCACACTTTTCCCCTTGTGAGATGACTCGCTGATTCGGCTTGCGCCCATGGACAGTGGTTCCGGCCACGACGGCACCTTCTGGCCAACGTCGAACGGCGGCTCGTCGTGGACGTTCGAAAAGCCGACGCAAGATCAATCTCACTAGACTTAATCTCAATAATCTTGATCCAAATGTCGTCCCCTGGCGTGGATCCACCGTCGTGTCCTCTTCACTTCCTCCTCCTCCTCGAGTTCCCTCCTCAGCAAAGAGGGCATCGCAAGCCAGTGGAATCCAGCTTCAGCATCAGCGTAAAGATGGGTCGGCACGCCGCCTCTCCGCTCGGCCAACACGATACGAACCGTATCCCATCGACTCCAATCATTGTTTTGCTCCTCCACGTCGTCGACTACCTATTGTTGGGATCGATGCTTGCAAGCAGTGGGTGAGTGCGCCTAAGCCACCCCGCTCTTGGTTCGAAACGACACCTAGGGAGGAGCAGGAGGCCGGTATTCGCGAAGATATAATTGCGATTGAGAACGGGCGTGAGCAGAAGGAGAATCTTGAGAAAATCGTCCAACGCGTCCTTGACGAGGCCAATCTTGCATTGGATTGCGTGACGGCGGAGCAGTCTGCGCTCCTTTTGCACACGTCGTGTACGCTTTCGTTTGCCGATTTAGATGGGTACGAGGAGATGTTGGTTCTGGAGGAGAAGACGGACGAGTTGAGGAGTTGTATCGAAAGATTGGAAGCGCTGTTGGATGAGGTGAAGATGGACCAGAAGTTAAAGCGGACCGGTCCGGACGATGGTGGTTATTATAATGAGGCAAGCGGGGACGCGTTTTTGTGGAACGGGCATTTGGAACAGGTTCAGGAAGACTTGAAAAAGGCCGCGCAACGTCAAGGTAGTCGATCGGCGTCTTGTACGTTTTCGACGGCCCCAAGGCTCTTCGTAGAGGCCTATGTGTACAGGAGAGTGAAGGAATGCTTCGATTCTAGTAGGTGGTGGAAAAGTTTTGATCCGTTTACGAGAGAAAAGGTTGCATATTCGGTCGACGTTCTCTTTTTCAGTACCACTAACCTTTTGATGTTTTGTAGTACGACTCCTTTTTTCGTTCGAGAGAGGAGGTACTTTACATCTCCTCCCTATTCGAGGAAATTGCCGCGTATGGTGAATGCCTCTTTCCGTGGGAGCATGCCGAAGCAATCAAAGATGATTTTTACGAATTGACCGGAGGTATGGCTGTTTGTTATCTCGGTTCGACATCTCCAGCTGATATAGATGAATCTGGACAGTCTACCTCCAGAGTTCTGTCAATGGACAGCAGAACGATACAAAAATCATCTCGACGAAGATCATTGATCGCTTGTGGAGCACCATGCTCGCGAAGGAAGAAGGAAAAGGTGCAAACCTCGACATTGTCCTCGGTGACTGCGGTCTGGAACTGTTCCGCGACCTCGCATACGGTAAATTCGAACCAATATTGGGGACGGATCAAAGTATCTGACCTTCTTTGTAAGCTGATTTCCTCCTCCAAAATGGGTTAGCGTCCCGAGTTTGCCTGCATGGAAAACGGATGCCCTATGGTGCTTTGGAAGCGACGAGGGGTGATTTTGAATGGCTACTAGACTCTCTCTCCGATAGAAGAGTATGTGTTCACTCTTTTACCGGGAATATCTTCTCCTTTACTGATCCTACTTCACAAAACCTAGCGCTTCCCAGTCGCCTCGCACAACTACGCCAAATTGCTCCAAAAGCGTTTATATGATTATAGATCTGCCGGGAAACTCGTCTTCGAGGATCATCCGTTTTGGAGCACCGGTTATACCTTTTGGGAGCTCCCGATTCAAGCTCCCGATCTCTTCCGACGCCTTTCGCGTCTACATAGTCGTCTCATTCTGTTCAAGGGCGAGCTTAATCATCGCAAATTAACGTATGATGACGATAGGCTTTCGGCGAGCAATAGCTCCGTGTTGTTCGACAAGGCGATTGGACCTTTGGGCAGCTATGGTCGCATAATTGGTAGAGCGGAGTTTGAGATGCCCCTAGTCGTCTCGTACGGATTTGGATATGCAAGTGGCCATGTGGATATTTCCAACGGACGCCCTGGAGAATAAGACAATTCGCATTGATTTCTGTGGACTGGAGAGGGAGTATTTATCGTATATGACAGCATCCTAAAAGTCCTTCACTAGCTAGGCGTGATGGTTTAGTATCAGAAATCGCCCCTAGCCGCCGTTTCGAATCGATATGGTATTCCAAACCTCGTCTGATGGGGATATAAGGTGTTGCATTGGTGACTTGAGAGCGAGTGCGCGTGAGTGAGAGGACGGGACCTACCAGCTGATTTCCAATGATCCGGGTAGTACTCCTCGCCGGTTTTTACCACTTTGACAATCACTCTATCTTCCTCAAGGAACCAATCTCGCTTCACTCCGTCTGGAAGTGGACACCAGTGTATGAAGTCCCACTTTCCCCAAGATGTTAAGATGAGTGGTGCAGGGAGTTTCTATCGATTGCTCTCGTGAATAACTGCGGTGAATAAAGACGAAAGACGGAGGGAGGCAACACGTACAACGGGCGATCCTAGAGCCAAAGTCGGGTGACAAAACGCAAGCTTGCTGATTTGATGTGCAAGCTGCCTACTTCTAGCAAATGTCAGACCGCCCATCGCTGGCAGAACATGTGGTGGATCCTGTGGCGGAACTTCCAGTAAACCGAGTAAGGCGCGACGTGATGGATCTGATTATATCGGTAGAGCTCTAAAAAAGGGGGAGAGAATCGCTTACAGCTTTGATGAACATTGTAGGGTAAGTCCTTCCTGAAAGGTATAAGAGAATCATAGTGGCGGAGCTCGACCTTCGGCGGTCTCAGTGATAGTTCAAATATAAATAGAGACGACATACTGCCAGTGCATTCAATGCAGATATGCGTGATTTGTCCCGTAGTTTCATGTATTGGACAATGCCACCAGATGTTAGCTCCTCGTCGAACACATCACTCCACCTATAGCCACCTGATAGCAATTCAGAACGTATCTCGAACCTCTGGAGGGTGATATACCTATGAAAGAGGTATCATCCCTCCAATCCTCCTTGGATTGTATCCTTCCGACAAGCACTTCTAGTCGATTATCCGGCAGAAAGAGATCTGCTCCAAACAAAATAGGAGAAATGGCCCCACCCGCATGATAGTTGCAATATGTAGCTGATTTGACGATTGCATTCTCCCTGTCGATCTCATAAGCACTGTCGGCTGATGCAATCGAGGAAATTGGGGAAAATGCTTCGAGCGCATTGCGACAGGCCGATAAATTACAACTAAGGGATGTGACAAGGTTGCTAGATATGTTAGTGTGAGTGAGAAGAGCATGCCGAACCCTGTGAATGAAGTAGTCTCACATGTTTATTATACTTGCTTGTTTCAGCACATGCCACCACTTTTCGAGAAAATCTTGATATTGAACCAAAATTGACTGAAGATTATATGTATAATCGCGATTTAGGATATATGAGGGAAATGGATGCTCACAGGATATGTGTGAAGCCAATTTTCGGCCTGCTTGGCCTGAAGATTTTGGACAATGACGCTCTTGCGGTATCTCCTATCTACCTAATCTCAGTAGCACTTTGATACCAACGTATCACTATACCTTCGTCTGGCAATGGCTCAGGATCCGACAGCCTGCGAGTGAGATCAAGAGGAGGTACCGCCTTCGCGGCATCCTTTGCCTCAATCACGTCTCGGTAGCTCTTCTTAGCGTTCGCCAAATCTGCTAACCCGATTGAGAGATTTTGCTAGAACAGAATTCGTATCACTGAAATAAATGATCGGTGGAAGGACCCACTTGGAAGGCTTTTAAGTCAGGTAAAATTGCGAGAAGAGCATAAGCGTCCTTATTTGCAAGGATTCTCGAGTCGATTTCTAATGGAGAACGATCGTTCAACTCGGGGACCAGTATGCCAGCACATTCGCACCGACACACCGTGTTTGAGCTGAGTGAGAACGGGTATCAAGAGACCGTCAACCACTCCGTTCGACTCCTCGTTATATTCTGTGGTGAGTACTTTCAGTCCCTCGATGCTATAGAATGGTAAATGAGCTGGCAGGTCCAGCAGTCGTGGACTGAAACATACTACTGAGCATCCAACGCGATTCTAAACCCCATGTATGAGCGATTGGTCAACTGTAGTACCACGGGTTATCTATTATGTAGCCAAGCGGCTCACCGACGACGCATGATCTCTTCAATTCTCTGCAAGGCGTTACACTGTCCTTGAAGTACCTCCGCACTCTGCCCGAATTTATCGAAGCCCAATGGGAGAATCATCGTAGAGAGGCGAGTATGAACCTAATGCTGCGCCGCTGGTAGAGAACCAAGAAGTCGGGGGACAGAGAGACGGGCACACATGCGGGGTGGCGCAAGACACGCTTATTTAGGTTGTATCCATTTCAATATGGCCAAAAGGAACTATACACGTTTTGAATCCATATAGATCTCCTTGACTGTTTTTTTGAGTTACAGAAATCAATAAAGGGGCCCAGATGTTGAAAGGGAAGCTGCCGAGAATACTGTACCATCGATGCGATACAACTGAAAAAATCCTCTCGTAGGCAAAATTTTTCGTAGAATGGGTTGGGGTCTATAAATGGAGCGACGAACCATCGAGAGTGTGGTCAATCAGTGCGGTAGCCTGGTCCAACTTGGCTACCACCATGTCCGCTGCCATGCTTCCCACAGAGATATGGCAAGACATACTGTCCTATGTCCTTTTCAAAGACATTCTCCCCACAGATAATGCGAATTTTTTCGTCAATATGGATCTCTTCGCCCACCCTTGTAAGATCCACACCAAACTCTCCTATACCAAGACGAACCTCAGCCTTGTCTGTCACCTCTGGAACAACATTTTGCAAGCACTCAGTCGAAGCGTGCTATTCGTAGACTCTGTCTCCGCAACACAGCCCACATTCGAGATCACACATTCCCTCCATCGCCTCGAGATCCTAAACGGTTGGGCAGATCACTATTGTCGAAGATGGCCTTGTCGTCTCAGCTTGAGACAAGGTGGTCGATGCCCTGAATCATCCTATACGGTTCATCCCTTCCAGGTCCTCGAGCACAACGTGCACCTGACGCCGACCGTCGATCTGCATGATCTACAAGTCTTGCGTCTGCAGGAGAACTATCCAAATCCCTCCCATTTTCTTTCATTGTGCAAACGACTTAGGGCGATCTCTACCCGGTTCTCGAGTTTTGTAATGGCCTATCAGCCTGGTGCTACATTTACGCGAATCTCCCACCTCGACCTCGACCTTGTTATAGACAGTGGAACCACGTATGTTCTTGACCTCCCTCAAATGGAATATCTAAAAGTCGATTTTGGGCTATCCGGAGTATGGGATTCGCAGAACCGGCCGCTTGCATTTCCGCTGAAGATTGTTATGCCCAAGCTCACCACCCTCCATCTAGAAGGGTGGTTTGATGATGGGTATAAACAATCAATGGACGAGTTGATCTTCTCCTCAAAGAACTCCCTCGTAAATCTTCTGCTATCCCTAAACCCGAGTTTCTTTCACTCGGGGTTTCCCCTGGAAAGGCTCGCAGAGTTTCCTAATCTTTCTATCTTTGGATGGAATATCAGAAACTTCAAACGAGCACTCCCGGGCGACCTTCCTAACCATTTGCGGCAATCCAATCCGACCCTTTCCCTCCTTATTCTAGGTTTAGATCTCTATCACAGAAGAGATCCCTATGACTTCCGGTTAGAGTACGCGGGGGGGTGTATAGAAGTGTTTAAAAGAACTGGGAACTGGTTTTCCTCTATAGTCATTCCGATGGAGTGGAGAGAGCTAGAAGACCTATGGGTTCAAGCATGCGACAAGTTTGAAGATGACGACTCATTGAGGGCGGAAGACCCACTCCCTTGTTGTTGGTCTTTTCTCGACCATATCCAACGTGCTGGTATCCGGATCCAAGACTGTGACAGGATTGATCTTTCGGAGGGAGATGGTGCGGGATTCACGAAGAAGATGAGAGCATATATGGAGGACGAAGATTACTTAGATCGGAGGCGCAAACATGCAAATAGAGAGCAATAGCGTATGTGCACTCCCTGATCTGGTTGTACATGCAACTCATTCATGTCGCCTTTGTCATATACATATTTCTCACTTTCTCATACATATTCATCGATCTTCTACGTACGTTTTTGTCCGCTTCTCATTTCTGTGTCATCATTTCTGCCAAGGGACTCGCAATCTCATGAGACAGAGGGTAAATGGGAAGAAAGGGAGACGAGCACACAGAAGGGTAAGCTGAGACTGCAGGAGATATGGAAGTCTGCTTAATGCACATACCAAAGAGGGGGGAGAGAGCCTCTGAATCGATATACAATAAACACGCGCGATACTGTCTCGAAGAAAACTGGCTCTCCCAAGCAAGTAATATCACTCCTCCCAATGACTTGGGTGATACACTTCACCAGTTTGTAGCACAATGACAACGACTCTATCTGCCTTGTCCAACCAAAGTCGCTTTACCCCGTCCGGGAGTGGACACCAGCCCATGAAATCCCACTTGGTCCAGAATGCCTCTATGAGTGGATCATTAGGCTACAGACCAATGGTGAGTTTCTTTCCTTTGTGCCTACGGGAAGTTCGAGGCCATGCGTACCGTGAACATGTGTTGGATTCCGAGAATTAAGGGTAGTGGGTTATTTCCACTCATGCTGAGCTGGTGTGCAATTCGCTGACGTCTTGAAATTGACAACCCATCGCTCTCCGAAGGAGTGTGTAGTAAATTGGGAAAATCACGACGCGATGGCGCTATTAAAAAGTATCAGATATTTGAATAGTGGATGAGAGAACCTACGGTTGAGTATTAGGCGATGATCTATGCCAGTATTCAAGGGAAGCAGCGGCTCATAGTGGCAAAGCTCAACCTTGAGGCAATATCAAGTTGTGACAGCTTAAGGAAGGGATGAATATGACATACTGCTAGTATGGTGGTAACCCGTCTGTCTAATCTCTCCGACGAATTCATGAACTGGACGATGCCACTGGACTTTTGCTCGATATTGAACATCTCCATCCACCGATAGCCAACTGACAGCAATTGAGGGAAGATATTTCAGACAATAGAGTAGCGTACCAAATAAATTACCCCGGTATCCTGAACTGGCCCTGCTTACAAGCGTCTCCAATCGGCCCTCCGGCAGAAATAGATCTGCTCCAAACAGGATAGGAGACTCGACCCCATCCATGTTGTAGTTATGATATGTAACTGGTCGAAGGATTGTATTATCTATATCTGCCTCATAAGCATCGTTGGCTGAGGCAATCAAAGGCAGTGAGGAGAATGCTTCCAACGCTTGGAGACAAGTCGATAGATGAGAGCTGAGGGATGTAACCAGATCACTAGAAATTATACCATCAGCATAATAAGTATTTATTATATATGAAACAGGCATCCTAACATATTTGCTATGCATGCTCGTTTCAGCGCAAGTTGTCCTCTCTCGATGCAATCCTGATACTGTCCCAAAATCGACTAAAACTCACGTGTATCATTGCTACCTTAGCTATGAACAAGAGGGGGAATATACTCACCGAATATTTGGAGAGCCAAGCTTTGCCCTTTTCGGCCCTTCCGCGATGTGTAATGATACACTTACGGTATCTCCTATCTACGACATATCAGAAAATCTTTGCGTGAAGATAATACAGTACCTTTGTCCGGCAATTTCTCAGGTTTGTAATGGACGCAAGTAACATTAAGGCGAGGCGCCGCCCTTGCAGCATCCTCTGCCTCGATTGTGTCCTGGTAACTGTCTTTAACGTCCAAGAGATTCATTAAACCCATAGAGAGATCTTGCTAGAACGAGGTTCTATCACCAGAGCAAGAGATCTACGCAGGAGCTCACCTGAAGCACGCTTGTACTGGGTAAATTCACGAGAAGAGCATCGGCATTCTTATTTGCGAGTATCCTCGAATCAATTTCTGAGGGAGCAATTAGTTCAACTACGAGCTGATGCATCACTCAAGCCTCGCTCCCTATCTTTACCCACGGACCTTGTTTGAGCTGAGTGAGAAGAGGTGTCAAGAGCCCGTCAACCACTTCGCTGGAGCCCTCATCGCTATATTCCGCGGTCAGCGCTTTGAGCCCTTCGATGCTATAAATACTCAATGCGCCAAGCATTTCTTGCTTGAGAAAACAAGTGCGTACTATTGAGTGTTTAATTCCATTCTACGCTCCATGTGTGTGATCAGCTGCCGCACCACGGTTTATCTATTTGTAGACGGAACCACCTCAGCTCACCTTCGACGGAGGATCTCCTCAATCGTCCGTAGTGTTTTACAATGTCGTAGGAGGATTTCCGCACTTTGTCCGAATTTGTCGAAGCCCAGTGGGAGAATCATCGTTCAGGTTACTCTGGACGTAGTGTTAGTGAAGAACAAGAAGGAATTCGAGGTTGCCAGGGACGACGGTGGGGACGTGCATGAAGGTCCATATGGAAATTACGGCCTTTGGAGGTAGATGAATAAGTCTGTATAGTTTTGAGAGTATCGGTGCGAGCTCGCCTGGTGGTCGTCTGCGCAATAGTGAAGGACATTTCCCATAGGGTTTAGAGCGGAGTTCGGAGGAGCCAGACGGCCTAACCGAGTGCCCAAGCGAGGAGACGAGGGCCTCTCTGGTTATTGATCACTAGTATATCGACAGCAAGCAAGCAAACAACTTTGAACAGGACGTCGAAAGGAGGATTCCCGTTCCTGGGGCCTCATTGGTCGGTGGGACGGGCTTGCCAGCAATTCCAAAACCGCCTCCCACCCACCATATCAAACAACTTGTACCACTCCATTCCCTTCAAAAGTTCTGCTGATATCACTGTTTTTAAATATAAAATACGGGCGTTTAAATCCTCATGTGTCCTTCTCTCCTCTCTACTCCTTTTTCGTGGCCGTTTTCTGCGATTGTGACCATCCAGGCATGGCACAATATCACGTACAGCTCGAACGATACTGCACTCATTTATGAGCCTCAACGAACATGGTTCGCATATATCCGCCTCCCGTTTGGGTCGCGATTGTCTGACGAGTCTCCGTTCTTTTTGTTGTCATGGATGATGCGCGCGTGATCATACTATAGGGTAATAAGCTCGCCTCAGACTTCTTGTCTCGACTGGAAAATTGGATGTCGGAGCTCAGACCCGGGTACAATCACGCTGTATGTATTTCGAGGGGTGAGTGTGAACAATACCCCTTCCACCAGCTCTCATCATCCCGGTTCCGATCAGGGTCACCATCTATGTCTATAGTTTGCTCATGGACAACAACAATAATCCGATCTCTACGGTTCGAGTGGACGAACACGAACCGGCCCGATTGGGTGATAATGCACCTCCCCCATTCCTACAGCGTTGTGACCCATTGTTCTCGAAGGCAGACATGGTCCATTCGAAGCACCGTGTTACTCAACGTGACAAAGGAATGGCCTGACGACGTGCGGGATGTCCTCTTTCAGGGTATGATGTATGTTAGGGTTGTCCGCTCGTTCTACTGTCCGTGGCGGCTGACTGTATTTTGGTTTTGCCTTGAGCATAGTGTAACTACACCAGACTCACAAGATGGTATTCCATTCATATCCACCGTTCCATACTCCAATTCGACCTCGACCCCCGTACCAGAGCCTTCTGCGACTATCAGCACCATCAACAATACCAACGCCTGGGGCTCTTTGAATCTGTCTATAATATAGATAGTGATATCAAGAGTCGTCGTTGGTATTGTACTCGGCATCATCATCAGCTGCTATTGGCACTGGTGTTCTCAAAGGCGATCGAGCGCTCGTCCCGCCTACCTGTAGGAATCTCCACGCCCCCATCATGGTGGACCGAAGGAAGTAGTTGAACCAAAGAAGGAGGGCGGACCTGGACAATGAAATTAGCCCTACGGACAATCAAAGGAAGTCCAGCGACAAAAGTTTTATTACCCAATACGACAGAATCTACGGCACCAACAGTACGTATCTCAATCGACCTTCGCTTACAACACACGAAGACATTTTGAGCCTATTCCCGAACGCGTACGCAACGACGACATCTCTGTCGTTGAGTCGATTGGATCCGTCGAATCAGCTTAGATCTGGTAATGATAATGGGGTTGGCAGACCTCCACTACGCTCCCAATCTCCAGCGTGGCAAGATTCATGTGAGGTACTCTCCCTCCATGAACGATATCGGAACCCGGCCAATCAACTTGCATCCAATAGTGCATCAAGTAGTCGACATTCATTACGGCCTCGACCTCCGGATCCGGCGTACTTTGCAGCGTTGAATACTGGTACGGAGAGTAGCAAATATCCATTCACCAGGCAATCCCCGAATCTGACGAATCAGTTGGTGTCCGCTGGCGGTACTAAAAAGGCTAGTAGACATTCGTTACGTGCACAATCTTCAGCATGGCAAGATTCAAGCGAAGCATTCAATTGATGTGATTATCTCATGCCCAACCTGCGTAAATACGAGAAGTACTGCCGCACGCCTTACCTGTTCACGAGGTCGTCAGTGGAACCACACATATCGTGGGTCCCGCTAAGCTCACCTTCTACGATAATCACATATACACAATTTGCTAAGCGGGTAACAGGAAGGATAGTACAATCTCCGTTGTATTCACAGTTTATCTTCGCGTCTGTCACAGGAACTCTTCTCAAAAGAACCTGCACCGTCTTGGACTATCGTGAATGAGATGGATCGTCGAGAAGTTGATACATGACTCCAAGACTCGATCATCTCCCGGACCGACACCGGCGCACAAGGCTAACACAAGGAGTGTTCACGTTCGGCTGTTGTTTTGATCCACCACTTCAAGGAGACTCGGGTGTAATGTCAGTGACGTATTGTGCGAGAATCAATGAGTGGGAAGCGATCAGTTAGACTCCAAAGGATGGATTATTTTATTTGTACACTCCTATGTGACAAAAACATCGCATCGCAATTGATTAGTTTCTGAAAACCGTCTCATGATACGGGAGAAACTTGAGAGGCAGAGGGGCAGGCGAGAGTGTCAAGGACCACCTTGGCTGGTCGCGCTATGATGGAGGGGCTGGATTCTCTCGATCCGTGCAGCCGATCATGTCACCTGCCACACCTCAAAGTCAGCATATGCCGACCCACATAAAACAACGGACCTGGTGATTGCATCTACCTCCCAATGGCTTGGTCGATACTCTTCTCCGCTTCTCTGCATTCTTACAGCAATTTGTCTTCCCAACCCCACCAGACTCCGCTTTACTCCGTCCGGAAGTGGAGACCACGCTATGAAATCCCACTTCTTCCAAAATGTGAATAAAAAGTTGTGATATGTCTATGAATTGTTATCAGATGCCTATGTGATAAACGTGAAGAGAGGCGTTGCATACATCATAGGGTAGTCCAAGAATTGCATATTCAAGAAAAATAGACTTTGGACAGAGTTGATGTACAAGCTGTCGACTTCTTGAACGCGACAAGCCGTCCTCCTCCGACCGAATATCCAGTAAATTGATGAAAGTATGACGTGATGGAGCTGACCAAGTCATCAGATTTCTGAAGAGTGAAAGAGATGACCTACAGCTTTGTAGGACACTGCGAGGTATGTCCTGCCTGAAGGGTATAAGAGGGTCGTAGTGACAAAGCTCAACCTTGAAGCAACGTTGGTGACAGCTCAAACAAGGGATTAAAAAATTGGCATACTCCGAGCATACCCCAAACGGACATCTCAAATCTACTCGGAGAATTTATGACAAGATTCATGAAATCGGCAATGCCTCCGGACTCTGCCTCGGCTTGGAATACACCATACCACTGATAGGAGCCTGAGAACGGGTGAGAATATATTTCAAGCTCCAATGTAACATACCATGCTCACGAACCTTGGTCAAGTCCAGCAGCCTCGCTGATAAGCACCTCTAACCGGCTCTCAGGCAGAAATTGGTCCGCTCCAAACAAAATAGGGGTTTCAATCCCACCCAAGTGATAGTTGCGATATGCAATCGGTCGGAGGATTGTATTCTGCATGCTCATGTCTATTTCATAAGCATTATTGACTGAGGCAATCGGGATTATCGGGGAAAATGCTTCGAGCGTATTGCGACAGGTTGACATGCAGCAACTGAGGGATGTGATGAGGTCGCTGTAAATAATGTCATAAGCTGAATGAGCACGGTGATTATGTGAACCAAACAGACTCACATGCTTGTTATAGATGATCCTTTAAGCACACGCCACCACCTTTCGACGTAGGTTTGGTGTCGATCCAAGATGGACTGAAATTCGAGTGTATCATCGTTATATATAGTAGATCAGGTATGCGTAACTCTCACAGGATGTTTGGAAAGCCAAGTTTTGGCCTTCTCGGCGCTAGAATGTTGGGCGATGACGCTCTTGCGATATGTCCTCTCTGTCGCATCTCAGTGGATAGTTTGAATCAAGGCATTAGAGTACCTTCATCCGGCAATGGTTGGGGACTCCGCAGCTCCCAGGTTAGATCAAGAGGAGGAAACGCCTCTACGGCATTCTCGGCCTCAATCACGGCACGATAGCTCTCCTTAGCATTCACGAGAGCTGCTGAGCCGCCTCTGAGATCCCACTGAAGCAAAGCTATGTCACGGGAACGGAAAGTTCATGCAAGGGAGCTTACCCAAAACCCCCTTAGATCGGGTAAATTCGTGAGAAGGGCATCAATAGCTTTACTTGCGAGAATCCTCAAATCGATTTCTAAAGGAGTAAATTAGGAGCTTCGAATACAGTACAGGACCGAGGCGTCACCCGCACCCGCGCCCACACACCTTGTTTGAGCTGAGTGAGGATGGGCGTCAAAAGGCCGTCGACTATTTCATTAGAACCCCCCTTGTAACATTCTGCATCTACAATTGCTTCGAGGCCTATGATGCTGCGAGATGGTGAATGCGCCAACATCCTCTTAGTCGGAGAAACAGTTAAGAAAACGTACTACTGCGCGTCTAATTCCACTCTAAAGCCACCATTTGTTGTCAGCACTATAGTTGTTGCGGCACCGCGGGTGGGGGGGGGTTCCACTGGCGACTGAAAAGCGCCTATTGGATCAACTCACCTGCGACGCATAATCCTCTCAATCTCCCGTAGTGCTTCGCACTGTCCTACAACTACCTCCACGCTCTGTCCAAACGTATCAAAGCCCAATGGGAGGATCATGATTTTGAGTCACTCTGGACCGGGTGGTTGTTGGTCAGGAGCAAGGAAACCAGAGAGAAGACGCGAAGACGGAAAAAGGCCGGCACGAAAGCGGGACAAATAGTCCGGCCCCATTTGCAGAATACGGTATCAAATCGAAATTCAGGTAGATGTTGTGTCTTTTTGTTTGAGTACCGGGAGTGATTCAGAGCTCAGGGATGCGTACACAGCGATTACGCTGTCGTCAAAAGGGGGAAAGAGTTTGTTCTTTCCATAATACCGTATCGTCAATTCAACCTCTTTCACGTTCAACACGCGTAGGAACACGCTCTTTCAAGATTTCGAGGGCCTTGTCATTCCAGTTTGGCGGTCGGGTCCAAAAGCATCCCACCCAACTGGCCTTATCATATCCAATCCCTGAATATTTTTTTCTCTTCAAAAAATCCTTTCAATTTGTGCATCTCTACTCGACATTTGGGCTTCTTTGGCTAACTTACATTCGATACACTTGTGCAAACATTCCACGAGAAACCAAAACAAAAGGGAGAGGACCAGACCAGATCAGACCAGACCAATCCCCATCTACCTCCGACGGCGACGACGACGACAACGAAGCTCTATGTCCCTCCCAATTCGACCGACCAACCAGCTCGCGATGCAATTGCATCTATGCAGACGACCCAACCTAGGGTCAAACCCAAAAAAAGAAAAGGAGAAAAAAAGAGAATAACAGCAAAAAAGGAGGAAATTCCGAGACAGAGAGACAGACAGCGTTTGATGCGAAGGCTGGTGGTTGTGGTCGCGGTCCGGTCTCCCATTCGTCCATCCATCATCGTAGTCGTCGTGCATTTCGTCTAGTCAACCTCCGGATCATCAAATATAGAAAAGGGGGAAAGCAAGCTGGATGCCTACTGCTTCCTCACGCAAGCAGCAGACTCCGGGCGGGAGGCGAATGCGGGATGATGGATGTGGAGGTTGGAAGAGAGAAGAAAGAAAATTGGAAGGGCGCAAAAACGCGTGATGTGGGTTAGGGTTGGCGAGTGTGAGTGCGCGCGTGGGGTGGTGGTGGTGGACGTGGATGGTAGATTTGCCCGCGTGACGTCGAGTGGGTGTAGGGAAAGAAGCACTGAGGTAGGGGAGGGGAGATTTGCGTTTGTATCTACACGTGCCGATTCGTGACCGCATGCGTGCGAATGGTTGTGGGTGCGGAAGACGACCGATGTGAAGGTAAAAACCAGGAAGCTGGGCTAGGGGGGAAAGAAGGAAAAAGACGAGTTGAATCGAACTGAATTTGATCGAGGATTTGCGCTTGAAGGGAAAATCATGTAAAAAGGGTTTTTTATCCGTTCAAAAAAGAAAAAAGAAAAAGAAAAATGGAGATGGATTTTCGGTTTGTTTGGAGAACAAAAAAAAAGTTTTCGCATTTGATTGGGAGAAGTTTGGTTTGGTTTGGTTTGGTGAGGATACAGGTCCGACGACGACGAGGGTACCGTCAGCCGGAAAAAAAAAAAGGGAGAGACGAAGAGACGAAGAGAGCAAGCGAAGAAACCAAAAAAAAAAGCGGTGAGAGCGAGGAGAGAGAGAAAGATGAGCGGTGAGAAGTGGATAGCAGATTGTGTGGGTTCGGAGAGCTGGTGAGTGTGTCATGAGATGATCATGATGACAATGATGATAATCGTTATTTGCAAAAATGCATGAAAAAGATGCGGATATAGAGCAGGCCAAATAAATGGAGTGCAAAGGGAGAGAGAGGAGGTAAGGGGGTTCTAGCAGGCGACTCGGATCGGGTTCACTTGGCGATGAGGAGAGTGATGTGCACGAACGGCAACGAGAGGAGAGTGAGAGTGAGAGTAATGATGAGGATGGTGATGATGCTGGCTACGCGTCGTCGTTGTCGTCGTCGTACCCCGCATCATCTTCGTCTTCGTGCTGTAGCCGTAGCCGGTAGACTGGAGCTTTCGTCCACCATCGGAGGCAACAATGGGAGGCAGTGGATTTGGCGAAGAGATCAAAAGCGTGTCGAGATCTAAAAGAAAACACAGGAGACGAATAAAAGATGGTCAGCCATGATGTGCGAGGGGTGGCGAGGGAGAACCCAAAAGGAGAAAGAGAGGGAGAGAGAGAAAATAAACGAAATGAATGGATGAACCGAAACAGGGTTAGGAATTGCAACGAGACCCAGGGTCGTCTAGAAAGCAAGACGAAGCCGGCTAAAGGAGAAGAAAAAAAAGGAAAGAAAACCCTAAATCCAAACCCCTAAAAAACCGAAATGGTGATGTTAAATGTGGAGAAGGAGGGAGGGTAGGAGGTGGGCTACGAGGGATGAAAGTGGTCGTGTGGTGTGGTGTGGTATGCACGTGCACCAGAAAATAAGACGAGTCCACACTAAATCGGGGAGTCACCTCCGAAAACCCAAACAAAAGAGAGGCTGTGGGGCATGCCG
>WSTO01000193.1:0-11852 GCA_019627685.1 Serendipita sp. 399 | reverse complement strand
ATCAACGAACTTCAGCTGCAACAAGGATCTGTCCAGCGATTCTGCGCCGAACTGGAATGCAAGATTTCGCCTATGCATGCGCTACCATCCGAGCTATTGTCCCTTGTAATGGAAGCGCATGTACGGGCCAACTACCAACCGCCTTGGGTGCTAATTGGGGTCAGCCGTCGCTGGAGGGCAGTGTGCTTGTCCACCCCGCAACTATGGAGCAAGCTTCATGTACGCATTCAAGTACCGTGGGAGCTTAGGCCGCCACGGCCCTCGCTCGATTTCCAGCATGGTGTGATATGCGATAGCCAGGACAGTTTAGAAATGGTCATTGCACGATCAGCAGCTGTACCTCTCGACCTTACCCTGGAACTGGGACGAGAGGCTACTGATATCGGGATGATTGAACTCTTGTGTAGACAAGCTGGACATAGATGGCGAAGGGTCAACTGGATCGCTTCCTACACTCCTTCAGGTTTCGTCGAAACTTGGAAGGGGCTCGGAATTGCCTTCCCTAATCTCCATATTGTGGAGTTTTCTCAGAACTGTGATGCGGAACTGATGAAACTCTTCCTCGACACAGTACGGGCTACCTCACCAGACCTGCACACCTTTCATATCAACTCAAGCCTGTTCTTCACGTGCCTTCGTGAATCTCATGGCCAATATCGATCCGTTAAACACGTCACATTGCATGGACCAGCGACGCTGCCTGAAGGGGCTACTATCAAAGCGACGTGGGCCAAGTTACCGAGAGTGGAGTCTCTCGTGCTTGATGGCCAGAATCGTAGCCTCTTTGCTAGCGCCCCTCAGTTTCTGGAGGGGCTACAGGTTTTCACTGCGACTTTTGTGTGTCTCGATGGTCTGTCCAACGTATACGATCGCCTCAAGTGTTTAACCCACGTATATCTTGCCACTATCTACTACTCCGACACAGAAATTGACCCACATTCGATCTATCTCGCCGGTGTTACCCACTTCACCTTGATAAATCCGTCGTACACGCCCCTCCAGTGGTTCTTTCTCCCCAATCTTGAATATCTGGAGCTTCGCGGGAGCACTGCAGCAAAGGGAGAAGCGAATGAGGAGATCGAGCTTATTTGGAACCCAGAGACGTTTGGGAAAGCACCTTCTCCGTCGCGTGTGTTCCATTTTGAGCCGAAAGCCAATGATGCCTACATATTAGCAGCATTTCGCTTTCTCGACGGATTAGAGAGCCTATCTCTGTACCTTGATTCTCTCCCACTTCTCGACTCAAAAGTACTAGCATCCCTCGCAGTCGGCCCCAAGAAAAAGGTGCTCGCTGGCGGTCCCCAGGCACTCAAGAAATGGAGATCACCAACCTGTCCTAGTTTGCGATCATTGACGCTTATCTGCAAAACCGGGCTGCAGCGAGATGTTGTATCGGTCGGGGAGATGTTGGACAAAATCTACCAAACCAGGCTGAATACGGGAAGTCAATTGGATCGACCCGGTTTGTTGACGGGTACGAAGCGTTCTTCTGGGAATAATAAGGCAGAACTTCTCTTGAACTGTAGCCATTGAATCAGAATGGTCAAATGTGGAGATAAATCTAGATCCCATTGCGCCTTCCATCTTGACACTAAAATGAGCATGATCTTCAAGAAAAAAAAGAAAAAGAAAACTGATTCTACGTCTAAATTACCAGCAGCTACATCCGACGCTGCCGTCCCTGGCAAGCATGCGCAGGGAAGCGCTGCTTACGAACGGACAAGTGACTGGACGGTTCTCTTCCTGAATTGTCTCAGAGAAGTTTCTGAAGCCTCGGAGATGCTCGCCCCGCTCAAGTCAGCTTCTATGCTTCTCATTCGGGGTCTGGACACTGCAAGAGTCAGTAATGATTGTATCCGTCTTGATTGCATACTCTGAGGCGTGACCCTCGTAGAATATGCATAATAACCGTAATGCTTGGGAAGGGCTTTCACGCCACCTTTCCGCCCATCACGCCACGATAGGAGGGTACATCGCTCAATTAGAACGAGGAGATAGACCATTAAACGATGCAACCAAGGAAGCACTCAAGAAGTACGCCGAGTAAGTTCAGAAGGCTTGAATGCACTGGTTGTCTTACTCCAGGCATTTAGAGCTCTTTCACGGATACTCGAGGAGGCGACAGCCGGCGCAGATGATGCAGGGTCACCAGGCTTCAAGGAAGTGCTCAAACGCATTGGTGATGTTCAGATCGAGAAGGAGAAGATCGCAGAGCTGGGTCGAGATGTAGATTTCGCCTACCGGCAATTCGACGTATGTTTTCCTTTCTTTTTTTGCTGTGACCTGTATGTGCTACTAATCCAACATAATATTAGGAAGCAATGGCTCTATTGATGTCGGATCAGATTATCGGGCTGCGAGAGCAGCTTGATGCAGTGAAGGCAGAGATTATGCAAGAAATCAGTGAGCTTAAACTGCGAGATATCACTCCTAGTTACCGTAAGTCAGCTAGAGGGCACATTACCATCGACTAATATTGAGATGAAGCCGAAGAACCCTTTTTGTCGCTTGCCTATGGCCAAGACCTTGACGTTTGCGAACCTGGCACACGCTCAGAGATTCTGAGCCAGATTCGCTTCTGGGCTTCCGACTCTCAAACAAAAGCACAGATATTTTGGCTAAACGATGCTGCTGGTACCGGGAAGACAACTATTGCCGCCACCCTAGCCGATGAATGGCTCAACGAGCAACGGTTAGCGGGGAGGTTCTTCTTCTCCCCGAACTCAGTCGCCACATCAAGTCTCGATCAATTCTGCGTGCTCCTAGCGAGAGATATCGCCTCACAACTGCCAGAGGTGCGACAGATGACTATGTCAAAGATTCGGGAAGTTTCGGCAGCACGCCTTCGGTTCTCTCAGCAGTTCAAACGCCTGGTAGTGGATTCTCTTAAACCAACCCACGGCAAGCGCAAGCTACTCCTTGTAATAGATGCACTGGATTGTTGCGAGGATCGCAGTAGACTCTTAAGCGAGCTTCTCTTACACCTCCCCTCCATAAAAAACATCAAAATACTTCTGACAAGTCGCCCAGTCCAAGACATAGTGGATGTACTGTCGACGAGCCCGCTCGTGGAGAGATTCGACTCATCTTTACTCGACATTAACAATCCGGATTGTGCGGATATCACTCTATTTGTTCGTAATAGACTTCCGAGGCTTGAAGAAGAATACATCAACTTGATTACCAGTAAATCAGGCGGCCTCTTCATCTGGGCTGCGACTGTATGCCGCATGCTACGATCGTATCGCCGACCATCGAAACTCCTCCATCAACTTTTGGACGTGCATTCATTTGAAGAACTAGATGATCTCTATTTACAGGTATTACACCAGGCGCTCGTCGACAAGGACGCCCATGACTTGTTTATGAGCGTCTTGAGGGCTATCACCATCGCTTTTCAACCCCTCTCTATTTCAAGCTTGCAGATTCTTCTTCCAGAAAATGACAAGGTTGATCTATTTGTGCAAGACCTTTGTGGAGTCCTAAAGGATGGCGATCCGCATCGCCCAATTAAAGTGCTGCACCCAACTTTTCGCGAATTCCTTTATCACCCAGGCCGTGCAAATGGCTTCCTTGTACAACCTTCAACTGCGCATACATTACTCGCCTCTTCCTGCGTTGCGCTACTCGAAGCAGACCTGAAGCACAATTTCTTTGGGGTTCCGTATCATAAACAATTGATATCTTCCAACACCCGTATCGATACCATTTCGGATCTCGTTGAGCAAAAGTCCACAGTACCAATGAGATATGCAAGCTCCTATTGGGCAAAACACGCTGCTGCCTCGGAACTGGAAAGCGAGCAGCAAAAGAAATTGATATCCTTCTTGTCGACTAAGTTCTTGAACTGGCTCGAGTTCATGAGTCTTAGAGGGTGTCTCGACCAATGCATCCAGGGTCTAGCACAGCTACAAGCAGCTGTCGTGGCAAAAGAACGCCGAAGTGAATTGGTATGTACACCTCACTTGCACAAGTAAGGGGCATTAACCTGTCATTCCAAGAAAACTGCAGTGTCAGATGCATATCAATTCACGCTTCAAAACCAGTCTCTCATCAGAGAGGCAGCTCTTCACGTATATACCACTCCCCTTGCACTCACTCCTCAGGACTCTTTCATCTCAAAACATCATTGGAAGCATACCATGCCAATACCGACAATTGCGACGACATCGCCAATAAGATGGGGCGCACATACAGTTCTCACTGGTCACGAGAATCACATTGAACAAGTTGCATTTGCCTTGAATTCCACCCGAGTGGTCTCTAAGGGCATGGACAAAACACTTTGCCTTTGGGATGTCGAGTCGGGTTCCCTGGTACACAAACCTTTCAGTGGGTCAACGGACTCGGTAAAGCAGTTTGTAGTATCTCCCGATGGAGACGAAGTTGCATTCATCACAAGTTCTAACAAAATCCATGTATTCGACGTAATTACTGGGGCGCCACTCGGAAACCCTATTGACGCAATGGTAGGAGCACTCCTAAAGATTGCCTTGTGTTCCAATCGACTATGCGTCGCAATCACCTGTGAAACCGCGACAAACCGCAGCAGCTTGGTGGCATGGAGCCTAGAAACTTGGACAAGAGTGGGAATACCGATGATTCCTGATGCTCCAGCGACATGTATCACTCCCTCTCCAGATGGTACACTGCTAGTCAGCGCGTCAAGATACGGCTATGGTCTCGAGAAGGGAGTGGTCAACTTATGGAGTCTGGAAAGCTTTATAAAGATTGCGTCCTGTGCGACGTCAAGCATAGGGTATACAGAATGCGTCAGATTCTGTTTAAGCGGATCGTATTTCATCACATGGACCAGGGACGGTACCATTTACCTACATAGAGGAAGAACTGGCGAGCGCTTGACAGAAATATGCTCGAGTAGCACAGGAAACGCCGTGGAAGATGCTGTCATCTCATCAAACGGTCATAAGCTTGCGTCCTATAACTTTGGAGAACGTACGGTGTACCTCTGGGAGTTGGAGGACGGACTCGTCCAAAAATATCATACCTTGGCCGGCCACCAGATGAACATCCGCTACATACTTCTTTCCCCAGAGGCCGACAAGTTAGCATCTATCGGTCTCGACCAGACCATACGGGTGTGGGATACGCACTCGGGGGAAAGTTTACGGAGCTTTTTCACTGGTTATACGGGTAGCATCACATCTCCTAGACTCTCTTACGACTGGAGGTACCTACTCACAGTTGGTTTATCAAGCCAAATCAACCTATACGACGTAAGTCGCCAATGTCACGGGGACGAGAAGGTTGGTGATGAGCGATCATTCGCGATCCCAGTTGTCGCATTCTCCCCTCTCGGCGACATATTTGTCTCAGGATTCACAGAGTACGCATCCCAGCCGTATATCCAACGTTGGAGCGTTGAAACCGCTAAACCAATTGGCGAGCCCATGATCGGGCACACAGGTGGTGTCTGGTGTGTAGCATTTACTTCAGATGGCCAAAAGATAGCATCTGGGTCAGAAGATCACACGGTTCGCTTGTGGGATGCTATAAATGGCGAGTCTTTGTGCGTATTTACCAAGATGCACATCGTTCGGCAGATCATCTTCACGTCCGACGGAAGTTCTATGGTGCTGAGCTCAAATAGCGAGGTCAAAATGCTGGAGACGACGAGAAAAAGGGAGATATGGTCAGTAGATAATAGAAGCAACGACGTGACGCTTTCCCTTTCGGAAATGGATGACAAAGTTGCCGCAACCTGCAACAGTGACGACGTGCGAATTTGGGAGACATCGACAGGGAAGTATATAGGTCGATGCAATGTGGCCGGTCGGGTTTTTGACCTCTCATTTCACCCCCAGCGCGAGCTGTTGGCAATATGCTCTTATAGTCACGTCTACCTCTGGAGCTTTGATTCGGATTCGGGTGCAAAGCTCCAAATCACATTTTCGCATGGACTTCGCTTAGGGTTCACTCCAAATGGGAAGTACCTTCTCTATGGAGATATGGTTTGGAATATACAGTCGAGTGCACCGAGGGAAGTGGGCGATAAACTGGATATAGGGCCATACGTGCATTCGTTACTGTACAGGAATGGATGGATATATTCCGCAACTACGCGTGGACCATTGCTCCCTGTCCCTAGTCAACTTCGTGGGCAATTTTCCGACTGGAGTGCTTTTCATAATGTGATCCTGATATGGTCACAAGACAAGCTTCCGATGTTGATAGATTGCACACCTTTTTTGGATTGAATCCGAAAGGCTTTCGGGGAGAACATGTCAATGTTGATTGTCTATGCAATAAATACGGTCAGGGTGGATCGAACACATACACACTAGCCGTTGCAATCCCTATATTCCATTCGACAAGTAGAAGTCTCAAACAGCCGTCTTTCTCTTCTTCTGTCCTGATGGCTTAATCGATCCAGACGTAGCTGTGCTATCACTCTCAGAGCCTTTAATCCTACTACGCAACCTGTATACTGATGAATCGCGGTATTCGAGATGCAACTAGTTTTACCTTGCTCTTGATTTCCCTAGTGTATTCACTGGCCGCGAAACCACAGTTTGTTGCGAGGGGATCTCCACTGATTTTCCGGGCCGGATGTCTGGCGATTGGTCCCCCTTCGGACCAAGCATAGCGACGTTTATTTCCCTTCTGCTTCGTCGTTTGGGCTTTCTGATGTCAATCTTCTCCTCATCACTGCTCGTGGATCTCCTTTTCCGTTTCCCATCGGCTTGCTGGGTACCATTTTGCTCGAGAGATATCGCTTCATTTTCTGAGTTCAGGCGGCCGTTATCTAGGAGGGTTTGGAGCCTTCGTTGAAACATTGAGAGGTGTTGTGACGTGACCTTGCTGACGTGGTTAGTATCCTTTTAACAGACGTCAGCATCTTTTATATTCATGAGTAAAATAGACGAAGCATACAGCCAGGATACCCGAGACCGCGGCAAGAAGTTGGCGGAGAGCTTCGTGGTCTGCATTTGCTAGAAATCGCATCTGATTCAATGCCCGGCAAAATGGCGCTACGCAACAAACGGCTGGATCGTCTAGTGAAATACGATTGTCAGGTGACTGTGAAAGGAGGACATCGTTCGCATACCTCTTCCATTGCCGTCAGTGATCAAAATTATAACTTTTTGAAGAAATTTTGATGCGAGTATGAGGTGCGTGTCGGCTTCCACCTCTTGGTCTTGTTTTGTGTCAATCCTTTAAACACAAATAAGCAAGGCAGTTGAGGTTAAACGAACACCTACACTAGATTGGTGGGATCAGAATATTCGAGGAGGATCGACATGACTCGATCGAGTTGAGGAAGCGACTGGACATCGGAAGCCTCTAAACGTAGTTCTTCGAAGATTAAACACAACCTAATGAAGGCACCGGTGATGACCTGTTCGATTAGTCAATAAGGCTCAAAGTCATCGGGACTATCGTCACCTCTGAAAACAGCTTCTGGTTGCTCGCGGCGGAGTAACAAAAACTCGGAAAGAAATACGAGAGACACTGGCGCAGCGTGTGGTTTTCCGACGTATCCGGTAGAAAATAGAGGAGGGTCAACGCTTCGAGTAACTGCAACTTGAGAGTCAGAATTGATGCACGGAATGAGACATTTCTGGTCACCTCATTACTGGACCATATCCTGCATAGCATCAAT
Source organism: Serendipita sp. 399 (assembly GCA_019627685.1). Classification (NCBI taxonomy): domain Eukaryota; kingdom Fungi; phylum Basidiomycota; class Agaricomycetes; order Sebacinales; family Serendipitaceae; genus Serendipita; species Serendipita sp. 399. The sequence goes on along the minus strand of WSTO01000193.1, from coordinate 4,228 downwards.
TTAGAGACGCCAATAACTGCGGTGGTCTGAACATCCTGATCATCTGAATGCAACGACTTCATTAGAACATCCGTGAGAAATGGACGGTCCGCAATTTGAGAAGACTTCAGAACCCTGATTAAATTCTACTCTCCCTTTGAGAGCCGGACGTACCGCTTCCTTCACCAACTCTCCAAATGTCAAGGTCCCCATACTCGGATGGGCCATAACAATGTCAATGACGCACTGAAGTGCCCTATTGGAATGTTGAGGGGGAACCGCACCCATTGCACCTCGAGTGCAAAACCCCAATGCATTCATCGCCAGATCCTAGCGGAGAGTGTCAACAGCTGGTGATGTAGCGCCTATATATATGAGAACACTACCTTATGACCAACTGCAATCAATGCAAGACATTTGAGCGCAGCATTAAATGTTTGCAGCTTAATATCCTCGGATGCGCGACGATGCGTGGCATAGACGGATAGAGCAGGTTTAACGAGATATCGTTGTAACAGACGAATAGTATCCGGATCTTCTGGAGGCTAACCGTCCAGATCAACACCAAGACACATATACCAGAAACAGCTTATCAGCTTCTTTTATACGTACCGAGTCCGATATCTCGAGAGCAATGTTGATTTTGCAGAGACGTTTATATGCAGCCATGAGTTTTTCATTGTCGCTCCCTGCCGCGTGAGAACTGCCATCCAACCCGGTCAACCCGGTGACTGAGTCAAGAAAGGTATGACTTGGAAGACTTCTTGATTCACCGTAATCCTCCTCTGGTGAAATCTCCTGGAGTATGGGTTCAGCCTCGAGGAGATTTAGTGATATTTCATCAGGAAACAAAGAACGACGCACAATGGATCTTATGAAATGCGCTGCGGTATCCGAGAGCTTCAGCCACAAGGTGAATGCCTCGTGAAAGAGGTTTTCGGGTAGCTGCCGATGGGCTATCATGTACTCGACAAGACCATTGAGTTTTCTCCTGCCCATCTCGTCTGCCCCGAGCGTGTCCACCGAACTAGTGGCCATCTTCAGCAATTCACCGAGTGAGAAAATACAGTCATCGAGCTGCTCCTCTAAATCTTCTTGAACTACCCCTGGAATCGGAGGCAGCGAGTGCAGTTGCTCTTGTGAGTTGAGAGAATCGGCAGATTCTAACAAGAGATTGAAAAGGCCCTGGATATTGAAGGCCTGAAGCGTGAGGACCGGAAGGGAGTCGACATATTTGAGTCCATCGAATGGTGCCGCTTGACTGGTTCCAAGAATGGAAACAGATGCATTAATAGTCTTGTCTCGCGATCGAGAGCTGATCGCCGACGTCGAGGCCGCTCCTGTATCAAAGCTAAGGTAAGATTGTTGAGTTGCAGTAGATACAAGCTCTGTAAACACCCTCGCGAGGATAGCTTTCGTAGGGGAGAAGGCCGACCAGTAGTCAGCTTGATATTGAAATGGGTCAGCGATGATACTCGAGCCGGAGTGGAGATCACGTACAGTGATTGAGGTTTACAGAATCCATTACATCTGGGCGCTTATATATCAATGCCTTCAACGCTTCCTCTGCGACTTCTCCGTCCCACAGGTCGAAAAGATCGAGAAACTCGTCGAGATCGAGTGTAGTCGTGGCTTGTGCCTGTTTGCCTGTTGACGTATTCGGATTGGTCCGGTCCATTGAGCTGCAGTCTACGGCCCATTTGTAGATTAGCTTGGTCGCCTCATTTCGCACGTGCGACTCTCTGTCCCCCAGGCCGTTACGCACAACTGTACTTCGCTGTGAGACACTGAGGGCTCTGGCCTGTATTTGTGACAGCAGCCGAAATGCCATCTTTCGCACCGACGCGTCAACGTCACGACAACGTGTGAGCAGAAGCGCCAGGCTATTGGAGGTAAGTGGCAGGGCCATGCCAGGTAACGCTGCGATCCGGACCTGGCTATGGACGTCATATAGACAGAGTTCTTCCAGCACTGTGGATATTCTTGTGTCATTCGAATCTTGGAGGGAGGTCTGGTCCTCTGAGAACGATTCGACTCTTGCGAGGACGCCCAGTCCTACGCAAGAAACCGCTCGGATTGTCCACTCGCGATCTGTACACCTTTCTAAGAGCGCTACCTTTATCAGGTCATACATGTTGTCGTCCAGTGATGAGACATGTCGCAGCATTTCAGATAAGAGTTGAGTGCAACGGAAACGAGAGGTTTTATCTTTGGCCGTACAACCTGCTATGGTACGCTTTACCAGGCGTTGGAAAAAGCGTTCCCTTGGAGACTGCTCTTGATCAGACTCCTCTGCCTTCATATCTTTTGGAAATATTTAGTCCTTGACATGTCCGACTGATGGGCGACGGCTCGTCCATACCTTCCGAGGCCATTAAAGTTCCAATGAAAGCCCCAACAAATTTGATTACCCTGTCTGCAGCTGAAATTCCTCTCTTGATATTGAAGACATGCAAAAGGAGGGACCAAAATGCGCGGTTGAAAGCCTTCTCTCCAACAAGTACTACGACGAGTTCTTCATTACCTTTCCTTCCAATATTTTGCTCCTGTGTTACTTTAACAGTTTCGTCGAATAGTCTGCAAAGAGTGTTGATGCGCCTCTTATGGGTCGCGTTGCTTGCTTGCGCGCCTTGAAACAAGGCAGCAATGGCTTGTGGGAGCGTTTCGATGAATTCCTGCGTGTTCTGAGCCAATTTCGGCATGTCTGAGTGTAGTATGTAGTGATAAAGCCGTGTTAGAGCATCAGCCCAGATAGGGTCGAGTCCAAGTTTCGGAGCTTGAACCGCGTACAGCGACTTGGTCTCAAGCTCAACTTCCATCCCACCAGAGCGCGCAATTACGCAGGGGGACACGTGGGTCTTAGTTAGTGATCTAATGGACTAAAATACCCGCGAAGAAGGGCAGTTTAGACGTAATTTACAAACAGTACATTTATCTCGAGGACCGAGAGACAAAGGGTACCTCTACACAATAATATACTGAGAGTGGACCTCTCCCTATAATTCTACACTAGATCCAAACCGGGTTTTTCCGTTTCTTCGTGCCAAACACGGATACTGATTCCGTCGGTAAGGCGGGCAATGGTAGAGTTGCATAGTATACCTCGGAAGGAACTATGTACCCGCGCATGATGGAGTCTGGGTACGCATTCGTGCTAGCACTCATCGTCGTACTCTGCCCCAAACTCGTTTTTCCTCCTTTCTGCTTACTATCCCCCTTTTCGTTGGTCCTAGTGGTCGATTGTGAAAGGGGGTGAGGGTTTGCTGTGGACGTTACGGGGCCTTCCCGAATAAATACGCTGGGTCGATTGGTGACCCAAGGTGGGAGGTCCTCCGGCTTTAGAGTTGGCTCTGTGCTCGACCGAGAACTTCGCCATCTCTTGGGTACGAAACTCGCCCTGGGTATCATCACTTGCGCATTTCTCCTCGATCTGTGGCGGCGAGGTTTCGGTTTTTCGCGGAGGCAGGCAAAGCAAGGGGTGCCCTGCTGACGGGGATGTCCACAACTCCCCACAATCACAGGACTGTGATCGGATAAAGCCTCTGGTGTTATTGATGGTAGTGGCTTTTCCGTTTGGAAAACAAAGTGAGGAGTCTTCTGACCCGATTTTCTCCGCGAGTGCGTACTCTTGAACCCAGTACGCCGATTGTTGGATCCAGAAGTGAAGAACATCGTTGAGAAACCAGAGCTGAATTTCGACTTCTCATTCGCAGTACCTCCATAGTCCATGGGCTTGGACGAGGCCAATAAAGGTTGCTTTATACCTGTACTGGAGAACTGGTTGTTTTCATTTGAGTTGTTTCTAGAGTGAGCGGGAGTGCTGCGTGTCTGGGCGCTGTAAACCGAAGGGGAGTCTGGTCTGGTATATTGCGGTGGCTGCGGGGGACGATCATGGTTATGGTGGGAAGGGAAAGCAGCTTGATGAAAGTATCGTCCCTCGTCGTGTGTTGAATGGACTACGTTAAATGAACCGGAAAGTCGACTGGTCTGGCATCCCATGTATCACTTTGTTTCTCTTTTGGTGGTTGAGACGAGTGAGGATGAGTTGACGAGAAGAGAAAGAAAGAGAAGGACGGAAAGGAAGAAAGGAAAGAAAGAAATGTGACGACTCAGTCTAAGGGTAAAAGCCTATGTGAGCATACAGAACGGATAGGTCGAAATGGATGAACGTACCGAACACCAATAAAACCAAGAAGAAGAAGAAAAAAAGGTCCTCTCAGAGGAGTTGAGAAGTGAAAAAAAAAAAAAA
>WSTO01000192.1:5134-15684 GCA_019627685.1 Serendipita sp. 399 | reverse complement strand
GCTAGCGGGGGTTACTCCCCATCCCAACCTCAGTCAGACAGGAGCGTGGATAATCAGAAAAAAAGGAAAAGAGAAGAAGTAGAGAATGCAGACCATGACTCTCCACTCAAGCGTTCAAGGGTACAAGATGAAAAGGTGGTTGCCTATCATTGTATGTCTGACCCTTTCCCTCCTTTAATGAGTGAACCGACAAACCTTTTTTGCTTAGACAACCAACGTCCGGAGATCGGTGTATCTGGACGCCGAAAGTCTCCGATTTTTGGTCTGAAAGCGTTCAACAATTGGGTCAAATCTGTACTTGTTCAAAAAATGGCGCATGGTCCTCTTTTACAGTCATCTTCTCGACGAACGACATCTCGCAATACGACGCTTTCCGGTCGTGTCCTTGACATTGGTTGTGGGAAAGGAGGCGATATACAAAAGTGGAGAAACGCTGGAATAAAAGAATATGTTGGCCTAGATCTCGCCATTGTCTCCGTCAATCAAGCACGAGAGAGATGGCAGAACTGGAATGGGAATAAGAGCGACCGATTTGACGCGACATTCGCTCAACTCGACTGCTACACGGTGCGCTATGTGACTGTATCTCTCACGGACGACAGGCTCACAGTGTTTTTCAAAGCATTATCTTTCTGAATCTGAAGAGCTTGGGCCACAGGTTCTCTCGCAGCCGTTTGATGTCGTGACGATGCAATTTTGTATGCATTACGCTTTTGAGACGGAGAAAAAGGTGCGGGTTATGCTGGACAATGTGACGAAATACCTGCGGCCAGGAGGACGTTTCATTGGGACAATACCAAATTCTGATGTTCTACTGTACGTCTATGGTCACCTCCTCAAAGACTCGAGCTAACCTAGCGCTTGATACTAGTTCGTCATTGGATGAAGCCAGAAAAAGTAATCCCGATGCATTGTCATTCGGCAACGATGTGTACAATGTGCGGTTCGATAGCTATGAAGGCCCGTTATACGGGCACCGCTATGTCTTCTTCCTCGCAGATGCAGTGGAGGATGTCCCAGAGTATGTTGTTTATTGGAGAGAATTTGTCAAGTGCGTCGAGTGTCTTTCACATCTATCTGTGCTTACCCATCTACTCTCCGACAGACTGGCAGGACAGTTTGGTCTCAAGCTGGTGTATAAGCGGGAGTTCCATGATATCTATGTGGATGACGCAGAAGATCCCGAGTTCAAAGGGCTTTTGAGGCGTATGGGGGTGGTGGATGAGAGCAACGAAAGTGCAATGGATCATGCCCAGTGGGATGCTGCAAGTATGTCTTCCGCAACGTTCGTTCACGCTATATCAATTCTGATCACGAAAAACAACTTGCTAGATGTTTACCTCGCATTCGCATTTGAGAAGATATGAGCCGAAGACGTTGAAGCTCGGCTCACATAACTTATTCCTCGATATACTACTACGACGCCAACGCGTGCGTGGCGTCACTTGTTGTTATACATATGGCTCTCCATCGTAGCTTGCTATTGATTTTTCGTGATTTCCACTCGAACCTCCGCTTCAGCCGTCATTGCTTGGGGACTGATCATTAACCCCAGCCTTCGTCGACCAGCGTGGCTCCATCAGCGGTAATGTGGTAGGTCATGCCGCTTCCTCCGACTACACGACAATGGCTTTGAGAGACTAGGTGATCGCCATCAAAGGATAGATCGAAGCCCTGAAAGGACATGATGGATAACAGGAACTGATCAATACTTCCCCTCTCTCTCTAGGCACCAATATTGCATGAACAACTCACACCATACATTCCAGGAACAGGCATCCAGATCCTGTCAATCTCTCTGAGCACCCTCAGATCCACTGGGGTCATCGTCTCAGGCTTGAAGATATCGTGGCTCTCTTGCTTTAGGACTTTTTCAAACTGAGTTTGTATTTGTGTCATCTGCTGGTTCGAGATGTTTGGCAAACGGTCGGAAGGAGGTTCGAGGATGGGAATGAGGTTTGTGAATCCAAGAGCTCTGGCGATATCGACCGGACGTCCGTCACGGCTGCCGGCTTGACCTATCGTTATGGAATCAGGAAGGAAGAAAATTGGAGATCGTTGATGAAAATGGACAGACGGTAGCACCCCAAGGCGATGAGCGCTTCAACCACTTCCTGAGGAGTATTGTGATAGGCGGCCTGCTCATAGATTAGACACAAACATAAAGGAGAATGCTTTCATTTCTTTATTCACCTGATGTAGAACGGTATAGCTAAGGGGAAGCAGTCAGTGAGACACCAAACATCAATCAAAGAACGGTGGAGAGTTAGCTTACCCAGAGCGACGATCTGGATCATCCTTTAGTTCACGTTTAGAATACAATCGCCTACGATTTGCAAATCTTTCCATCCTTCCCGAGCTTTCAGCGAGAATCTATGGACTACAAATGAGCGAGCTGCGGAAACGAGCAGACTGCAAAACATCATCGACAAAGGTATGTATGTACCGCAAATATCTCATCCCAGTCACCTAAATAAGCCGCCTTCGACCACTTTTTGCGCTCTTTAACCTCTTCCTGGTAGAACTCGGTTTCACAATCGACACAGTCCCATTCATAGACACCGTCGGAGGACCTTTCGCTACTACGTTCGTGAATGAAAGCAATCACTTCGGCAGTCGCTTCATTCTTGTATCCCCTTGGAGGCGCTTCAGAGGATGATTGCATCGTGGTCGGGGTTCAAGTGGCGACGACGCCTCAGCCAAAATGCAACGATCGCATTGAGCGCTGATTATGGGGAGGTACAACTGGTACAATAATAACAACTATAGGTATAAGTGCAGAGTGGATATAAATGAACCAATACCATCGTCGAAGCGGGATAGTTTTAATCAAGCGACAGCTTTTTGAGAAGATTATCCAGGTTGTCCGGTGCTTTTTCGAGAACTTCCAGATCGTCTTCCTTGGCCTTCTTCGTCAGGCTTTCGAGGTGTGTTTGGATCCACCTTTGGAGCTCTTCAGCCTCCTCTAGCTTCGCCACCAGGTCTTTGCTCAGGCGAGTCTTTAGTCTCTGGATTCTGATTGCCGTCTCTTTTTTCCTAGAAGACACTGTCAGTCCTTGGTCCAAATCAAGCATGAAATAGCTCACGAAAGTTCGAGGGTCTGTAGCCTCAGGCTCAGTTCGAGTCCACGCTCTTGGTTCGAAGCTTTGATTTTGGCGATATCTTTCACCATAGTTTCGAGATAGGCTCGACTTCGACGCGCCTCTTCTTCCCAGACCTATGGCGCACTATCAGCCTCAAGGAGTGACATGTATGAAGGTGACACTTACCGCTCTCAGGTTATTTAGTGCCTCCAGCCGATTGTTTGTTTCTTTGATCACTAATTCCACTTCTTCCATGAGTTGATCCAAGTCACTTTGAACCACCTCATGATCATTCTCCAGCATGACGGCTTCTGTAGCGAGTTCGGCTTTCTCCTTGCGCATGTTCGCAGCATAGGTGAGCAACTTTCTTGTTAGTGAGCCTCCATGAGAGATATCAATATCAGCAATCAACTCTTCAGGATTGTCGGTCGCGCGGTTGAAGTTGATCTGTAGCTCGTCGGCAGTGAAAGGCGGGGGCGGTTTCGGAAGTAGACCAATTTCGTACATCGTGCTGTTGATGGATTCCACCAAGGACTCCACCTTCTCCAGCATGTTGAATGCAGTAATAGCGAGGTGATTTCCGGCATTGCTCAGGTCATTGTCCTTTTTCTTGAGGTCGTCGATCTGCTTGGTGAGCTCCTGCCGGTCCCTATGCATTTTCTTGACATCTTCTTCAGAGATGTTTTGAACACGAATATTCTCTACAAGGATAACATTTCGTTGAGTCACTTCCGCTAGGCGTTGTGCTGATATCGTGGAGAGTCAGTGGGGATATAGACTGATATATAGAGCGGTACAAACCTGTGGCTTTAATCTCCTCCTCCTGCTTCTGGTTGTCTCGTAGCTGGGTTTGCATCTTATTCTGAGCCGATCTTATCACTTCCTGAGCGTGGTCTATCTTCAAATTGATCTCCGCCAAATCCACTTTGACCTTCTCAGCCTCATTCTAACTAGTGTTAGAGTCGTTCATTCGAATCGAGTCTAGCCCACATACCTCTGATCCTCTGAGTAGATCCAATTCCTGCTGAAGTTGGATTACATCTTTATCTTGCTGCTCTGCCACCTTTGCTAGATTTTCCATTCGGATATCTGTGCGAAAGGGTGAGTTTTCAGGTAGCTATTCGTTACCTAAGTGCATACTTAATACATCCATGAATTCGTTCTTCTGAACTTCGAAATCCTCCTTTCCGCAAAGATAATCCAACCAGACATCCTGGAGATACGAAAGAAACAATCTCGAAAGAAGTGGCTGATCCTCTGTTGGATTTCCAGAGAACTCTTCGAGGTTTGGGTCGTCTATCAGGTTTTGGTCCTTGGCTTCCTTCATGAATGGATCATCGAACTGGGTAGACATCGTCAGCGGAGGCATGACGAAAGTTAAAGGGTTGACATACCTTATAGAAGCCAACCATCCAATGTAAAGTTCCAATTAATTGGGGCCACACGTGCGGAGTAATTACCGTGAAGCTCAACTTGGTCAAGGTGTCGACCCATGGATACCTCACAACCCTCAATAACTCAATGACTTCCTCATCCATACGCTTCACTCCTAAAACGCGGTCTTCCTCGAAAACGACATTATAGATGAATAAAAATGCGTCCTGGAATTCCTTCGCCGATGGGGTAGGATGAGAACGGAGGATCATATCCTTTCCTTGCTCCCGTAAGAATTCGTTGACAGCTTTGAGCATAAGACTTTGCGAAGCTTTTTCTCTCAAGGATCTGTCGTCCTGGAGATACTGCATCCGCGGTAGCCCAGTCCGGGGCACTACATTTGCAATTGGATACCCTGAAGCACGACCACTGACGAATGAGTTAAAAAAATGTCGTATAAACTCAGAAGAGAACAGGAGCTACATGGTTCTTGATGCTAGACCTGGCGTTTGGGCGCTGGCCAACAATGGATTCTGCGGAGCGGCTGGTCGCGTTGACTGTCTCCGCACTGATTGATTGGGTCTCAGTGCAGATTGAAGCAGTGGCGCTTGAGGTGTGTTCAGGTTGTTCATGTTGAATGACTTATCGGGAAAGGCAGAAGCACCCAGTGACTGGCGCATACGACCAAGACGCGACTGTGGCTGAGGCGTTTCAAGCGCGAAATTGGGAACTGGTATCCCAGAAGGACCAGGATATCGTCTATTCTCCATCGCAGCTGAGGCCGTCTGAAGGTGGTCGGATTCAACAAGTGGTGGGCGGCGCTTGAAATCTTTTGAACTCGAGTTGACTGCCGCTGACCTCGTCTACGATGGAGACTGATCTCAATGCGAGAGAACTTTATGGAGGAGCGATCACCATTAATTTACCGGCCAATCTCATCGATGCATCGTTCGCAGTCTTTTCGTTAAAATTCGCTTTCGCCACTCATCAGTATTCAGTGATCTTCGTCAAGTTCCCGACGCGCAAGAGGTTTTCTTAGATCCACATTCTGATATCAGCTACATATTCGAAGTTTTGGATCGCGTCGAGCCTGATGAGCCCGAAGAAGCAGCAAAGTAAGCGTCATTCACATCGCGAGACATATGCGGCTAAGACAGAAAAGGTTCCACTTTGAGTCAATTGCGCAAGATAGTTCTGCTCAGAGCCACGACATCCATGGAACTGTCGTTCCGAATGAGCAACCGGAGTCACCCCCAAATACTCCTCTCCCTATCATCTTGAGCGGAATCCAGAAAGTCGCAAAGTTCAATAGAGACACCCTAGACGACGTGTTCATCTTCTTGGCTCTATTCCGGTTGACAGCGAAACCCCATGACATTGTTTTCGTGTTGAACATTCCGGCAACACCAACGACGACTGATGTCAGTCTCAATGCAGCAAAGAAAACCTTTTCGGAAATGGTCAACTCGCTTAGGATTGTTGACTTTGGTCTCTTTGCGGAGGGATGATCGTGCATCTCCCGTGGCGCGTAAGCAATATAATAGGATATATTATGCAATACTAGAACCCAGGAGGATTGACTCTATGTGTTATCTGTACCATGATAAGAACGGTCATCACGATCCAAAATATCCATACGCACTCTTGTCCACTTTGGCACCTTGTGAATGCCTTTCCTATAGCCTCTAGAATTTCTAGAGAAGATAGTATATTTGTCTTTCGCAGGCATCTCGTGTTCCTTTGGAAGTTCCAGGGCCTTCGTCTGTATAACCGTCATCTAGGATTCTACAGGGCCGCCACGAAACCTACGAGTGCATTACATTGGACTCCACTGGATCTTACTGTTTCAATCACGTCGTCTACAAGCTTTAGACGCTTTCGTTGGTTCGCCTTGCGAGTTTTTGAGAGTCGCCATGGTATTTTCCTGTAAAGGGGTCAATCAATCCTACACCGAATTTGGCCATTATAGAAAAAGATACATACCAGAGTAGACCCGATTGTCGAAGCGGACTGGGCGAAAAAAGCCCAAACATTGGTGGGTCCAACTTTCGAACGATAGCTTGCTGCTGACCACAATCATGGCCGAAGTCCTTCCTTTACCAACGGCACTTCCAATGAAACCGGTTGATGAAGCATCTTCGAATGGAGCTCCTTTACTCAAATTTGCAGCCTCAGATATAATTCTGCCACCTCCAGATCTCAAGAGTGAGTCTTGCGTCTATCATTACCATTTCATCTCGCTTAGGTTATGCTGATTTACTATGAATCTCAAGCTATAATTGAGAAAACGGCCGCACATGTGGCTCGTTCCACGACCCGCGAGCAATTTGAGGACCGTCTGCGAGAAAGCCGTCGTGAGGATCCCAAGTTCTCCTTTCTGATCCCAAGCGACCCATACCATGCCTATTACAGGCTCAGAATTGACAAGATCGTTGCCGGCGAGGATGAAGAAGGAGCTGCTGCTGGTCTGAAAGACGTGCCTATGGAAGAGATCATCGAGACTGCACCAGTAGACGAGGGAGATCCACCACCGCCTATGCAATTCGCCCTCAGCATACCTCCCATATCGGCCATGGATGTGGATGTCATGAAACTTACGGCGCTGTTTACTGCCCAGCGGGGTACGCAATTTCTTGCATCGCTGTCCGTCAAGGAGGGGCGAAACTATCAATTCGATTTCCTAAGACCTAATTCGCTGCTATACCCAATCTTCAACGCGATGGTAGAGCAGTATCGGAACATATTACTCCCACCGAAAGAACAACTCTCGAGAGTGAAAGCGGCAACTGAACCTGAGGGGAAATGGGAGCGACTAGCTGAGATTAGGCGTCAAGCGAAATGGGAACGGATACAAAGAGAAAAGGCAAAGCAACGGGAAGATGACGAAGAGGCCGAAAGAAGTGCGTCCTATTTTGTTTTTTTGAAAGTCTGGACAAAGCTTACATTATCCAGTTGCTTTTGCTGAGATTGATTGGCACGACTTTGCAATCGTTCAAACTATCGAGTTCACAGCTGCAGACACGACAAGCGAGTTGCCGATACCTATGACGCTGCAGCAGATGGAAGCGAGGGCGTTAGAAGAGAAGAGACATTTAGCAATGGTTATGGTCGATGCCACAGAGGAAGTTGAGCGGGCGAAGGAAGCGGCTAGGGCGATCCCACAACAAACCCTCACTCCCGAGGTGCTGGAGGCTCAAAGGAGGAAGCAAAGCGAGCTGGAAGAACAAGCCAGAGAAGAAATGCGTGCTCGGGAGGTTCAAGCGAAGGTCTTAGAAGGTGCAGGCCCAATGAAAATTCGGCACGACTACGTTCCTAAGAGTAAGTTTTCGGCATTTGGTGCTCTGGCTACCCACTGATCCCTTCTTCTCAGCTCTCGTCGAGAAAACTGCTAAGGTGCAGATGACAACTTGCCAGATTTGCGGTCAGCAAATACCAGCAGACGAGCTGGATGAGCACATGCGTATTGAGCTCCTTGACCCCAAATGGAAGTCGCAAAAGGAGCTCATCGAAAACCGGAAAGCGCAACAGAACGAACTACAAAAAGGTGCAGACGTCGCTGCATCGCTCAAAAAGCTTGCCAGAAAGCGTGTGGATCTGTTCGGTGCAGATGAAACAGAGGAAGTTCGGCGAAGAGAGGAGGAAGAGGAGCTGGCAAGAAGGAAGGAGCGTGAGAAAGTTGTGTGGGATGGCCATACTGCTTCCAAAACTGGGACCATGGACAAATACCAAACAAACGTCAACTTCGATGAGCAAATTGCTGCGATTCACCGCGCTAAAGGGCTTGCACCGTATGTACTTTTCTTGATCATCTCACAAGTTCATGACTCACGATACCATAGAGTTGATCCGAACGCAATGGGTCCAGGTATTGGGCCAGCTGTTACACCCGTGCCGATCTCTCTTCCGGCTCCACCAACAAAACTGATGCCAAATCCCGCTGAAATGGGTGTGAATGCTGCCTTCTCTGTACCCGCGATGCCAGCTCCGCAAGCTCCTCAACCTCCAACTGCCATGTATACGCTAGCACCCGGTCAGCCACCACCAGTTGTCTTGCCGCCACTTCATTATCAAGGGCTTGGATCGGCTCAGCCGTTCGGTTATACTCCGGCGCCGCCTGGAATGCATCCATCCCGCGCTTCGGCTTTGGCCAAGCCAGCGGGTGCGGTTGCCGGAACAGTGAGAACAGCTGAGGAGATGTTGGAAGGAGAGCCCGACGGTGGAACGGCAATGAAGAGACCCAGAGTTGGGAGACTTCCTGGTGGAGAACTCTACCCGGAGGATACATGGTTGACGTATTATCCGGTGCGATCGCTCTCCGTATTCTCCAATCCACCGATATGCTGATGGTTCATAACAGGAGCCGGTCACGATATATGTCCAACTGCCCATGTACGCGGATAAGCCTGAATGGAAACTAGACGGATCTCGTGTGACAATCGACGACGTTCAAATGTCAAACCTTGTCTCGACACTCCGAGAACGACTGGTCACCCAAATCGACTCAAAAGTCCCGTCTAGTCGTATCAAGTTGCAGATGGGCAACGCTACACTCAGTAACACCAAGACGCTTGCTTCTTACAATATCATGGATGGGGAACTAATTGCGTTTGAATTACGCGACGCCAAAAAGAAGTAGAGCTACATGCATATGTTCGATGATTGCTTCTCGTGAGATTCTGTATATCCATAGCATATTGATGATATCATATGAAACTTTCCTACGACTTTTGAGAGGAAGAGGGGACAATTGAGGCTCACGGCTACAAGGAAGAGATTCCTCCCCAAAAAAATGCAGTTTCCACATCTCCAGCTTGACCAACCATTCACTTCACATCAGATGCACATTATGAATATATTCAGCCCATCGGCTATATGTAAGTAGTGCTGAGGTATGACTGACTAGAAGTTCGCACCAATGTTCGAGAACACCTCTCGTGGTTGGAATCAAATATAAATGATATGTATGAATAAACTGCTCAATATGTCCCAAAAATGATCGTTAATTGTAGCTCTGGGATACTGATTAATCCAAGCCTATAATAAATTACGGACTTCCCAGTCCCAATCTAAGGACGGTGACGATTGGTGGCGAGGGAGTCATATTGTACACAAGATCATGAGCTATTCGATACTCTCAAGCATGGTACCGCATATAGTTTCATCAATTCATAGCCCTTTGCCTGTAACGAGTTTCGGTCAGCGAGCAGAAAAAGCCTCAAGCGTGCACACAACATACCACGCATATGCTTCCTTGAGTTTCGCTAGTTCTGATGCATCTACTCCATACCTTGTCTGCCAATACTCTGCAGAGATACTGTCTGGGTCGGTAGCAGGCAGCCAACCTGCTAGACGCAACTTCCCCTCCAGCTCCACTGTGATTAGATACCGATAATTGTTCGCAAACTGGCCAATTGCGTCGACTGGAACAGACGAGACGATACTGGGAGGACCAGGAGGTGGTGCATATTGGTTGTAGGCTGGTTGAGGGAACGCTGGCGGACCAGTGGGGGCAGGATACTGATAAGGTACTGGTGCAGGAATCGCGATTTGACTTCCCGTCTTTCCGGTGAAGGAAGGATACTGATAAGGCGCGGGTGCAGGAATCGTGATGGGCTGCATAGGCGTAACACCTTGAGCTCCCGTAGTCCCAGCAGCATTCTTAGCAGCAGCGACAGCCTTGGCGACTTTAGCTCGTTGTTGTCGCTTCTTATAAATGGCGATCAAACCACCTATGACGAGGATCACCAGCGTAGTGACAACCCCTGCAATAATTCTTCCCGTTGGATCACTCCTGTATGTGATTGTCGAAGAAGAGGTCGTGCGGGTATACGTGTAGTAGGTATACGAATAATATGTGTATGCGCGCTTCGCCAATGGCGAGGGCGTGGGTTCGGGATCGCTCGCCGCTTTTTTTAACTGTCATTATAACACAAAAGGAGTGGGAGGGAACAAGCACATACTGATGGCTGCTTGCTTTGTGGCGATGGCGACACCGAGGGTACCCTGTGCGCAAAGGGTAGCGAAGAGAGCAGCTTGGGCCCAATTTCTGCTCATTTTGTTGGAGGAGATCCTGTCGATGGGAGAGGGTAACCC
>WSTO01000191.1:0-15393 GCA_019627685.1 Serendipita sp. 399 | reverse complement strand
CAGAAAAGGAAACCAACATCTATGTTGGTTTATCGGACATGCAACGGAAATGGTACCGTTCGGTTCTGGAAAAGGACATTGATGCTGTGAACGGTTCGTTTAAAAATTTCTGCATCCATAGTCCACCTAATCATCATCGTTAGGTCTCACTGGAAAGAAAGAGGGTAAAGCTCGTCTGATGAACTTGGTCATGCAGCTTCGTAAAGGTGAGGACTGTGTTATGATATATCAACGGATTCTGATCGCTCCTACTCTAGTCACTTGTCACCCTTATCTCTTTGACGGAGCCGTAAGTCATCACTTGAGAGCATTGTTTTCCTGATTTTTTTGACGCCTCACTTCCCTATAGGAACCAGGACCGCCATATACGACGGATGAGCATCTCGTTCAGAATGCGGGAAAGATGGTTATCCTGGATAAATTGCTGGCAAGAATGAAGGAGAATGGCTCTCGTGTCCTCATCTTCAGTCAGATGAGCCGTATGTTGGATATTCTCGAAGACTATTGTCATTTCCGGAACTTCGGTAGGACCCCCATCTTGTGGATCCATTCATACTCTTGACGTATCACCAGCCTATTGCCGCATTGATGGAAGCACGAGTCACGAGGACCGTATAGCAGGAATCGACGAATACAATCGTCCTGGAAGCGAAAAGTTTATCTTCCTTTTAACCACTCGTGCTGGAGGCCTTGGTATCAACCTTACGACGGCTGATATTGTCGTACTCTATGACAGTGATTGGAATCCTCAGGCAGACTTGCAAGCAATGGACCGCGCACACCGAATCGGACAAACTAAGCAGGTTTATGTGTTCCGATTTATCACGGAAGGCAGTGTTGAAGAACGGATGCTGGAGAGGGCCGCACAGAAACTTCGTTTGGACCAGCTTGTTATCCAACAGGAGCGCAACACTGCGACGAAAGGTGTGCGATAACCTTTATATTTTGTGGATTTCGCGCTAATACCACCCAGCTGCCAATAAGGAAGAGTTACTGGATATGATTCAACATGGTGCCGAGGATATCGTCAACTCGAAGGACAGGTAAGGATGGCTGGCACCACCGAGCAATGGGAACTGACTCTGGGCCAAGCATGATGATTGATGATGACATTGACGACATTATTACACGAGGGGAGTCGAGAACCGCTGAGCTTTCGGCAAAGTACCAGGGTCTGAACCTTGAGGATCTTAACAACTTCAAGTCAGAGATGACCGTCCAGAAATGGGAAGGAGAGGATTTTGGAGGCAAGGTAGTATTCCGCAATCTCATACGCATCCCGAGGCTTACATCATTCCCTCCTCTCAAACTCGCAGAAAAAGCACATTGGCTTGACGTGGATTGAGCCTGCACGGCGAGAACGGAAAGGCGGTGGGAGTGCCCTGACTGGCTATTCGGCGAACAAGCAAGCCACGATGGAAAAAGCAGCCAAGGCCCCCAAAATGCCCAAGGATATGACTATGTGAGTTCTAACAGTATCGGGGACGCGTATTGTCTCTCAACAGGCATATCCACAGTTGGGATCACCAGTTCTATCCTCCAGCTTTCAAATCATTGCACGAGCGAGAAGTCGCAGTTTGGAAAGTAAGTGCGTCATGCTCGAGAGGTATTTTCACTCAATGTTTGACCAGCGTGATCACGGAGTTGCCGCTGTCCTACGAGAGGCTAAGGGCGATGAGACGCCAGAGCAATTGGAACAACAGCGTCAAGCCGAGCAACATCTCATTGATACAGGTATGTTCGAATGGCTCGCTTCTATGTATATTTTTAACTTTGTCCATTATAGCCCAACCTCTTACCGAAGAAGAGATGGAGGCGAAGCAAGGGATGGCGACTGAAGGTTTCGAAAATTGGTCCCGACGTGACTACCAACAGTTTGTGAAAGGTGTAGAGCGTGTCGGAAGGTATGCATGCTCACGACTTTCTATGATTTGTCTAAGCGTCTTTTTAGGGACGACATTGAAGGAATCGCAGCAGACATCACTGAAAAGTCTGTAGAGGAAACAAAGAAGTATGCAGAGGTGTTCTGGAAGCGCTGGACAGAGCTAGAAGGTTCGTGGTCTCCCTTTTAGTATAGCATTTATTAATCAGTCGATAGACTATGCCAGGGTCAAAGAGCGCTTTGAGGAGGGTAGCGCTAAACGCGACGAACGGACGCGTCAAACGGAGATTCTGATCGCCAAAATTGCCTCCGTTCGGTTCCCAATGCAGGAGCTTCCAATCAATTATGGCACAGTGAAGCAACGGGTTTACTCTGAAGAAGAGGACAGATATATACTCTGCCGCCTCGCTTACTATGGCGTAGGGTCAGATGATGTATACGAGAAAATCAAACGGGACATCAGCGAATTCCCGCAATTCCGATTTGATTGGTTCCTCAAGAGTCGAACACCCCAGGAACTCCACCGGCGCGGCCAGCAGTTGTTGTCGCTTATTACCAAGGAAGACCAAAGAGAAGAAGACGATTTCGGTGATGAACTGCCCCGTACCAAAAAGGTTTGACCCCTCGTGCCATATTCTTACCCCCAGCTCACCCTATCCTTAGCAGAAGCGCACATTCGACCAGATGAAAGAAGACGCACGTCCATCAACTCCTGTCGATGGGGGATCCCGAGCACAGCGTGCAACAAAGCGTAGCAAGAAGGCGTAATATTCACCTCGGACTAGTTGCCACCCCCGAATAGACCTTTGTACATCATATAGTTATCTTACAATCGACATCTACTTTGTGCCAACAACATCTGCATCTGGTAACGTGATCGTTACCTTGGGGCAGTCATCAATGGCCGTCTTCCAAAGCTCATTAACGACATCGCGGACTACACCGCCAGATGTGGTGTCACGCTGAACGGACGCCCTGCCATGGGTCAGTGTGCTTTCATCACCAACTATGATCCTAGCGATTCTGGCACGAGTCCATGCGACGTTTAATCTCCGTTCGTCCACCAAGAAACCGATGTGTTTGCTAAGGTTGGACCTCACCGTCGAGAATACAACAAAGTCCGCCTCTCTTCCTTGGAAACCATCGATAGTGCTGACCGTCACTCCAGAGGTAATGAGCCGCTTAAGATATGTGACTTGCCTGGAGTAGGGAGTCAGCACCGCGATAGTTAGGATGCCATTATCGTTGCCGTAAGATAATCGAGGAGTCAATAGAAGCTCGACAATATGTGCGACGACTTTGGCTTGGCCTTCATTGACAACTGAGCGACCTGGAGTTTCGGGCGAAGAACATTGGACAAAGGCATGAGGAATGAAGGCCCCTGACTGGTTCCTATGCCAAGGGAACGAGTTTGAACTCAGTTGTTGTTGCAAGCGGCTAGTGTCGGTTCCCGTCTTCAATCGTCCTTCGTAGAAACGAATGGACGGGAAACGGGTCAGTTCCGCTGAGCACCGATATTGGGTGTCCAGCATAGACTTTGTAAGGGCTTGTGTATCTGGCCCTACATATAATCGTTCGAAAAGCGATGCATCTTGTTGCCACTCTGCCTTCTCCAAGAGATGACTGACGTCCGCATCTCCCGAGTTGCTCAATGATTCCTCAATCTTCCTTCCAAAAGCTGATCGCATGGCAGTAGGGACGTTCTTAAGGGTGGGTCGGAGTTGGACACTGAGTGAGAGGATCAGCGAGATACTCATAGTGGGACAAGGTAAACCTACTGGTCCCCGACCATCGTAGCCCGCCTACACCCTTTCACAATAGGTATCAGCGCCTCAGCCTCAGTGACTTGAGAGGCTTCATCGATGATCACGGTTGAGAAGTTCAGTTTGCGCAGTGTACCAAGGCCTGACCCTGCGCATGTCGAAAATACGATTTTTGCTTCCTTGATGCGTTTCTCGGCTTGTCGAATCAGCTTTGGGTCGTCATTGGGGCTTCCTCCCAGTAGTGCGTCCACGGTGTATTTGCGAACACCTTCAGCTACCCGCGAATGATCGGTTGCCGCCCGAATGAGAGAAGTCTCGGGGACCCAGTTGTGAAGGCTATTCTGATATGCAAATCGTTCGAGTACGTTGTCGACAGCTGCAATGCCAATTAGGTGCAGATATGCAAGTCTCAGTTTGAATTACCATTGTGAGTGGACGCTGCCATCAGAATCTGTTCCCCTTCATCGAGTTTCTTCAAGACGAGTTCGAGTATCTTTACAATGACTGTCGTCTTCCCGGTACCTGCAGGGTTTATCGATAAGTACTCTCTAGAGTGGCAGATAAGACCGCACCAGGTGGTCCCCAAATCAGAGAGAGGCCTGCACCACATGAGTTGTTGATTGCATCGCATTGACTAGGGTTGAAACCTTCCCACTGAGTGGTCACTGTGGATGCTGCAAAGGCATCGGATGAAACTGGAGACCCTGTGATGATCTCATGGAATGCGCAAGCTTCGTATACCTCGGAGTAAAGCCTTTTAATAGCCTCGAGCTTCGCTTTTGCTGTTGCTGTGCTCCCACAATCGTACAAGCTCCACTCCATTGAATGATATTCCGAAGGCGGATGATGGAAGAGGCTGATTTCGACATGACCCCGGAATGAGACAGTCACAATACCATCCAATATTTCGCGCCTCCAGGATGCAGTTTGCTTCTCTGGTCGAGATGCGGGAGCAAGGCGCACATGTGAGTGTAACCTAGCAGAAAATGGTTTATCCACTCGAACATCCGCCACAACCAATGGATGCTTGAGAGTTGATTCATATCTCTCCCTTGTTTGCATTTCGTGCACTGGCTGTTTGTCTCCTTCATCCTTCGTCTCAACTTCGGCTGCTTCCTTCTCTTTCTTTGCATGGATCCACACGCGAGCTGGGGCCGTGCGCTGCTTCGTGGGTCGGCCTTGTGTGTCGCAAGGACATTCTTCAAACGCCTCCTCAGCTCTTTCAAATGCAATTTGAAGTGCCTGCCGGTGTGCATATCT
The DNA here is from genome assembly GCA_019627685.1 of Serendipita sp. 399. Classification (NCBI taxonomy): domain Eukaryota; kingdom Fungi; phylum Basidiomycota; class Agaricomycetes; order Sebacinales; family Serendipitaceae; genus Serendipita; species Serendipita sp. 399. Next base: position 10,488 of record WSTO01000191.1, on the reverse strand, counting down.
GATGGCTTCCCCTCCTTTGGATGTGCCTCGCTGCTCGTCGAGTTGGATAAGGACATCTTGCACTACATCATGGGTTCGAATCACATTTGCGGCTGTCCAAAGAAGGTCAGCATATTGACTGAATGTGAGGAGACTGATATCGGCTCGAAGTTTTTGGAGGGCGAAGATGCATGCAGCGGGAGCATCGTTGGCTGTAAGGACGACGGCGTCCAGAATTGGCTGACGAATGCTCTCCAGTGGAGATGGTATCTGCCGAATATCATCGATCAATAGGCTGTGCAGCAGACTGTAAACGAGATCGGGATATCGAAGAAGCCATTCAGCAACGATCCTAGGTGGAGTGTCGTGCCTGGTATACAGGGCCTTGAATATCCAAAATGCACGAGTCTCCTCGTGATGGATAAGGGCAAAGTCTAAGAGTTCATCCAGTTCGTCTGGAGTCTTTTCATTCAGCATCTCTTCCGTTCTCGACTGGGAGAACAGGAAAAAATCCTTGTAACCCTCGGGCTCTTTCTCCCAGTTGACGGTCGCCAATGTATTCCTCACATAGGGTTGTGCTTTTGCCACAGATCGCAGCCTTTCTTCAGTTGGAACACTAATGAACAGGAGTAAGCAAAGAATAAGTACGATAACCAGCATGCATACCGTTCCAGTCGAAGATCAAAAATTTGCTGCGCAACTCTATCCTGATTGGATACTACATGAATCTCTACCCCAATAATAGGGGTTTTTTGTATTCTCCCGACTTGCTGTCAAGGGATCAGTCGGTAATATATCAATAATCATGGGACACACCTTCTGTGTTCTGGCTGAGATCTTCTGTAGGGCTATGCTTGCCTGTAACTCGAACCTCGATTCCTTGGGCGGGCGATTGATGAATACCCAGGTATCCCTAATATGATTGTTGTACAACTGAAAAACGCCGTCGCTACAGTGAAGTCGATATCCACTAACTGTCGCCTTGTCTATATGAGCCAGTGATTCAGCCGTCAGCAAGGCAGATGAGGGATACGTACAATGTGACATGCTATCACCTGCAGTTGGGGTTACAGCAAATACTGCAATATCGTCATTCACAGGATGTTCTTCGTCCCATCGAATATCCCCGCGAATGAATATTCCGGCTGAAAATCTGTCGTCTGTCTTGATGATAATAAGACGACGCTTATAGTGTTCTAAGGATCGTTTGAGATACTCAAAGAAACCGGAAAGACCTTGATTCGTCGTCGTATAAAGCCGTTGTAAGCGTAGCGGTGGCTCTCTTAGGTCTCGTTGAAAAGCCGATTGATTGAGCAGGTCAGAACGCATTAGGCTATTAAATAAATCGGTAAGCTTTATCTGTTACGTCCCATATTTTAGCAATACCTGTTCCACAATGTTAGATTTTCCTCATAACCCATCCCGAATGTGTCGCTGACTATCCGCTTCTGCATGGCAGTAAGAGCGCTGAAGTCCATCAGAGCGAAGAATGTGCGTATATCAATTGCAGAGCGCTGCGCAATGCGAGCGACCATTTGGAGGACTTGGAATTCCGTCATAGATATTCTGTCTGAAGTTAAGAGAGACCTGATTGTTTGAGCATCTGAATCCACACTGGCAACAATCTCCGCATTTTCTTCGTTTGCCATCCAATTCTGCGCAAAGAGCTTGGCCTCGTCTCGCATGATGTCCACAATGAACGGTTCTTTGGGTTCTGGGGGTGTCCGTAGATGCTCTGGTATATTTATGATCGCTCCGTCGACGCATTTCGAATAGAGGGCATTCAGCTGCTGACACTCCGAACTCATAGCGCCGTCTGGCCTACAGCGGACCCATCGAGCATGTAGACTGGCAGCTCGTCCCATGCTGATGCTACGAAGTCGGTCAGATACGTGTGAAGCAATACCAAATGTGCTCCAATGAACCTGTTGTAGGCAGCAAAGTGGGCTGCGAGATCCTGTCGCGTGATTTTCTCTTTCTTCTTTTCTGGGACTGCAGGGTACAAAAAGTGCTGCATAAAGAATAAGCATAATCATAGGAACCAGAAGCTACGTACCTCGGCAATTTTTGGAGGGACTAGTTCCTTGTCCCATATCACCGTGAACTTGTCTCCGTCCAAATCACCTACGCCGCGAACTCAGACAACGACGAACGAAGGAAACTCTCGACTTACCGCCTGAGCTGAGAGAGGGAGCTGCATGCTTGCCTTTGGACGCAAAGACAATACAGTCGACCAAGTGGCGAAGCTCTGGCTTATCCACAGCGCGTAGTTTCAAGCAGTCTCCTATGAAAGCTGTTGAGAAAGAAGTATTTTTTTTCTTTTTAGCTCGTCAGGCACACCTGGGTGCATGCAGGGATTACGAACGACCATCACCGGCACGGAATGAATCGTCTGTGGTCCAAGGCGAGGCATCGTAACCCGTACAAATACTTCGCCTTCCTCCAGCACTTGATATGGATCGCATACGCCAAAGAGAAAACGAGACTTGTGGACGAGCAAGCGAAGTTTGTCCTTGTCATTTTCGAGCTTCTTGAAGGAGGCAAACTCCTTCTTCAGAGCCTTCGTAACTTCCACTTGAACTTTACGATCCTCCAGTCCTTCCAGTATGACCCGCTCTGCTAGGTCGTGCTCCCCAACGCTCGAGAGGAAATCAAGCGCGTTATCAAGACTGGCTCTCACAGAGAATAGCCAGCGGAGATAACTGCGGAGCTTCTGTAGTAGTATTTCGTTGGGCACGCCCAAAGCGGAGAGGAGAGTGACGATGTCGTTGTTTAACCTCGCATAGACGTATGGAGCAGAGTGTTCGACGACAGAGAAGGTATTGTCACTGACTCCTTTGAACTTCCGCATACTTTTGCGAAATAGGATTTGGCCGTCCTTCTTTTTGTCCAGCTCAGGATGTAGCGCTAGAACTCCCTGACCTAAATTAGAACCCATAAAACCCTCCAAAGTATAAAAGTACCTTGTAACCCTTATATCTGAGCTCAAATAAGCAAGCATGAGGGTCATAGAATCAGAGGTCATACCTAATTTGGAATACTGCTGGAGTGTACCGCTGTTGACGGAAGATTACTTGTTTTTGGCGTGCGATGAGACTTGCGAGATACCGAGAGATCAAACCGCACCCGTCAGAGAATAGTGTATCGTCCACTTCAATATCTGGTATACTGTAGTGGTTGAATTAGTTGTTAAGAAAGTCCATAAGAGCTCACTCTCGGATATGAACTGGATCAAGTGTCCAGTCGAGGGTGGCACTGGAAAAGAGAAGGCCGATTCGCTTCGCCACTATAAGAAAGTCAGCACGGATCCATGAAGGATGCTATACCTACATTTTGCAGCACTCTTTATCGATCCAAAGTCACCCAACGACATTATCCTGGCGTGGATATCTTCCTCGCTAGCACCTTGCCGAAGGAAACAACTCCGACTACGCAGCTGGCTATTGCTATGGCCATAAAACCAATAATGCTTCCGGTTGAGAACCAAGCCCGCTTTGAGAAATCTCTTGATGTATTCGATATTGACCCTCGAAGAGACATCTTTGAATCGAAGTCCAGCAAATGATGCTGCAATGAAAAGTCTCTGGTCATCCGCTTGAAGAATCCGATTCGATGAGAATTGATCCAAGCTCAGAATTATCTTTTCGGGAGTAAAGGTGAGATGAAGACCGTAGTAGATGCCACTTCGATTGACGTAGGCTTCTGGTAGGGTGATTCCATCGAAAACCCAGCCATCCTCATCAGGGCTGAGATTCTCTCTCAACACTACTGTTCTTGGTGCCATTTACCGGATTGTTGGGATGCCTTGAAATTGTTTGTCGGGAATAAGGACCAGTGTGCGGGAGCCTGTGCGATTAGTATTGCCAGGCGCCTTGCATTGAGTCACACAGCCGGGTCAGTATAACAAGGAGCGTCATAATCCATCCTTCGGAAGTACACCCTATCGTATACTAGATGGTCGATACAATTGGCATCTTCGTGACCGGGCCTTCATCGACGGGGAAAACGACCCTGTGCCGTGCATTAGAAGGGAATCTTACAAAAGAAGGATTCAGAGTGATCCACCTCGCGGAGGTGGCGCGTACCGTAATGAGAGAGCAGGGGTTTACGAGGGACCATGTCGCCACCTTAGGAATGCAGAAAGCGATCCTCGATGCGCAAATCGCAGCGGAAATGGACGCTTTCGAAACCTTGGAGAAGTTAGATTCCAGTGGAGATCGCTCTCGTACCCAGCGACCGTCGATCCTCCTCTGCGATCGATGTGCGGTCGACCCATGCGTATATGCGACTATGGAGTTGACCCCGGATACTGTCAAGACTTTGACAGGGGATCCTCTCTTCAAGCTCGCCATTGCTCGATATGGCGCCCAATCTGACGAAGCTAGTGACGACATTCTGTCCACCAGATTGTTCCGCACGATAGTCATCCTGACGGACGGTGTTGAAGAATGGAGGGAGGACGATGGGATTCGTAGTTTATACGATCCCTGGAAGGTCGCTACCGTGTTTCGCCAAATGTTGACGGAACTAGGGATTCGCTACCACGAAGTCGGCGAGAACATTAAAGACATAGGGGAGAGAACCAGATGGGTTCTACAGTTGGCCGGTTTGGAGTAAGATGCATGCCACACAGAGCTAGCATCACCGCCGAGTTGGGGACTGCACGCAAGGTTAGAGATGGAGATATGTGGAGTACTACGGTCTTATGAGATATGTAGACTGGAATATGCTGGTGGTTTCGATTATCTATGCCTTGCTACAATTTGGCCTCGACGAAGAATGGCTAGAGCAAGTTGCGATAAAAAAGAGTAGTTTGGGACTGTGGTGTCGGAACGGTAGATTCATTTGCTTGTTCAGGATAGACATTCCAGCTCTCTCGACTTCTGGAATTATTGGAATTCCGTGATTGCGCTGAATTGGTTAGACCATCATGGAGTAAGGGGCCAACCAACACTTCGGTCATTGACACTCGCTTTCCCTCTATAAAGTAATCGTACGAAAATAATCCTGATTCTCGCATGCTTAGATACGAGCGTGTAGGTAAGGGAGGTAGAATATGAAGTTTTTCTACATCGTTCTCGCCACTCGGACTCCTATCAATGGGAGCAATCAATGACGGTTCCCGACTACAATATTTCTCAGGTTCTCCCAATGAACAGCAACCGCGGTCTTCAGTTTCTGAGTCCGAGTCCTATTGTCGACATAAGGTGGGAGTGTCGCGGGATCATACTGAGGCAATGGTTCCTCAGCGTGAGGATCATTGACTTGATGACTATGATGAGTAGTACTACTAGCACCTGCACTGGTACTAGCCATATGGAGCCCTGGGGGGGCATGGCCAGCGTTGGCCTGCATCTGTGGTCTATATTGCGCAGGTGCCAAACCAGACAAGTTTAGTACGGGAACAGGTGTCGCAAGGATCGAAATGAGGAGGAAGAAAAGAACAGCAACCCTGTAAGCAAGCATCTTGAACAGAAGAAGGGGACTTGTACTATCGTTGACGATTTGATTGTTATTAAATATCTAAGTATGAAAATTGGGTTAATTTTTGGTCACAGAATATCGAGAGATACCGGTTTACCAGAAGGAAGGCACCGGGTCAGAGGAAGGAGGTGGTTTGAAAGGGGGCTTGTGAGAATCACAATTTTTACCATTCTATCACTATTTGTACCGCAAAGTAGAGTGACGGGTTTTGAAACGTCCGCAAAACGCCATGGGTTTGAGGCAGAGGTCTTTACAACGAAGTGGAAGGCAGGATGTGAAAGATACCGTGATGGAGGCACTACAAGGTTCTCCCAGCGTAGTCTTGAGACGCTATCAAGGAGTAGTAACCATCAAAATTCCCAACAGCTGGCGAACACTGGATGATTCCTCAACGTCGGAGAACAGAGACATGAAAATCCGAGGCTTGGTCGTTTCAATTGATCGAAATCTTGAATTATGAATTTCAGCGAGGGCGCCCCATGCCAAGAAATCGTCTGTAAGAGGTTGGGAATTGTGGCTGGGTGACCCGACGCGCCTTCGCGAACGCACATGAAGGGTCCTCACGCTCCAACGACCGCTGTAACGTTCCTTGTTGCATCAAAATAGAGAAGGGTGGGTATGGTCATCGAAAAAAGCGGAACACAGGGTTCATTGCTGCCTTATGTTGTTGTTCAGCATTTCGCGCCATGGGTCAACCTTCCATCATCGACGCCATATGAAGTAGTTTTGAACTTGTGATCTCCTCCGTTTTCCATGAGGCTATGACAGAGCGATGCCCACGGCTCTCCCTCGACATTGGTGCGTCCCAAATGTACACGAGTTTTGTGTCGAGTTCTATCGAATCCAATTGGAAGAGAGAGGTATATATTCCTAGTAGGTTAATAAGTGGCCACGTAAAGTAACCCAACCAAAGGTTCGCTCGGAATGGCGTACTGTGCAAGAGATATAGATTCAAGCAAAGTTGATGCAGACCTTGGTCATTCCTAAGACTTGCGCACTCCAATGAGCATCTGATATTTGATATCGTTTCCGGTTGGTCTACCGGCATTTCATGACGCGATGTGGTGACGAGCAAGTTCATTCAAAGTTGGTCCCAACCATGCCCAACGCTTTACTGTCATTACCGCCTCTATATACAATCGTAGGCGTATATCGCCTCCTTATAGATCCTAAAATCAGAGGTCCTGTCTGGGTAAGCAAGCAGCTTCCAGTGTCACAGCAAGCCGGCATTCATTGTGAATAATATTCACAACGATCCTTGGAATAGGAGAAATGCCGCAATGGAACACTGCGAGGGCTTGCCGTGGCCTTTGTTTATGTACGTAATCACGAATTCCTCTCTCCTGACACCTAGGTTCTAAGTCATCCCTAATAGGGCACGGTGTTGTATGGCCCAGAACGCTGGTTCGTTTCGTTGTTTTTATCAAAGTGAATAGCTACTCAACATCAGGGCCTCCACTTGTACACTTATACTAACTTGAACGAAACAGATCTGGTCGTTTGCAATCCCTTCTAACAATACCATACGTCACCTCATACTTCTCCGTGCAAACATGGGCCACCATCATCTTTGTCACTACGCAAATGTCAGGGATCCTTCGTTTCTTCCTCTCTAAGAATCTTCGGATCGCAAAGGTCTGATATTACTTCTGCCTTCATCTTCGCTAGGCTCATTGTACAGGGATAGGACCGCGCCTGGGATCTCACAGTCGCGTCAAGAGCCAAAGACTCTGAGTTTTGGGGCCCGTATGTGGAAGAGTGGCAGATCCCTCCCAAAGCCAATCCAAATGGGACAGGACTTTTAGAACGCACGTATGGAAAGTGGTGGGCACGGATGATCATCAATCGTTTCGTGTTATTTCCCCTCCAGCTCTACCCATTTGTTGGACAGGCCACCTCTGCATGGATGAGGGCGTATGGTACTAGCCGTTATCTGCATTCCAAGGTTAGCTAGGCCCGTGTACCTCCTCGATGGCGGCACATTGACAAGGGTCACGAAGTACTTCAAGTCCAAAAACATGACACCACAACAGATCGCCACTTATATGGAAGAGCGAAAATGGGACTATCGACGTGAGTCTACAGGTTCAAGTGTTTTCCCACAATCTCATAGTATTCTAGTCTTTGGGTTTGCCTCTGCCTTGCTAGAATCGATGCCCATTATCGGTTTATTCTTTGCTATTTCCAACCAGATCGGTGCGGCCATGTGGGCACATGGTACGTACCAGCCCTTCGACTCATCGATGGCTGACTTGTGCCATCGGCTTTCAGATTTGGAAAAACGCCAGACGCTTTTCCGTAACGGTACACTCCAACCATTACCACCGCATATCATTCATATGGATGATGGAACAACAGTAAAGCTGCGTCCTGCTGGAACGGGCCTATTCAGCGCAATTCGAGGGATGGGAGTACAGAATGGGATGAGCGGGGAGAAAATTCCAGGCGGCTACATCGGTTCAAGTAGGAAAGAGCAATGAAATATGTCATGACCACGATTAGCTGTATGTCGAGTACTATCAAGTATACAAGATCGAGTTCCTCCGAGCGTCTGTGTGGAGTCATCCTGACGCCTTATAGCGACTAGAGGTGAAGAGATTTTGCACAAGCGTTCATCATATACAGTCTCGGATGTGAGTCAGCGGCTAGTTCACATGTCTTTTCGACAGTAGCCGTCTACGTCTGTGTTCGGGAAATGACTGTAAACCGACTACGGCGAGCAACTCACTCTTTTGATGTTTTATCAAGGAATGAAGGATGTATAAGATATGAGTTACCCCAAAACCAAGAGCGAGTAGAAACTATCAAAGAGGGACCAAGCTATCGGATGCATTTTGCGCTTCTCGCTCTTTTGCTTGTTTTCTCCCTTCCAGATACTCCTGTATGTCCTTTTTCTGGCGTTTAGTTGAAGGTGGGGGTGGAGGCGGCGGACGGAAGTAGGGCTGTGAGAGCCAATGCGGGACGAAACGCAGTCCGGTCTCTGGATCGATTCGAACGTAGTCTTTACCCTCCTTCTCGGCGGCGAGTTTATCGTTCTTGTGAGGGTCATCAGACGTCAGAAATAGGCGATAAACGAGGGAAAGGCTTGAATACCGACCTCTAGCCGTTGCTTCAGCTCTCGTACAATATCCTCCGCTCGACTGAGTATAGCGTTCTCTTCCCCCTTTTCAGCCGCATCAGTGGTCGGCTTTGCCTTGGGACCCGGAATCTTTCCTAGTCGATCTCGCAAATCGGTGTGCTGGACAAACCCGGGCCGAAGGAGCTTGAATAGATGGCCTTTCACTGCACCCCATCCAGTCGATGTTTTCAGACTATTGACGATTTCCAGATATTCCAGTGCAAGGTCAGCGATCGGTAAATGTTCCAATGCGAGATCTGAAATTTCTTCCTTTGTTGTTGCTCTTTCCAACGCGACAGGACTCGCCAATGAGGGATCTGACGCGTCATCAAGGGCGGGTTTGAGTTCGAGTTCGAGTTCAGGGTTTTCGCGTTCGTCTTCACCAAAAGAGACGACCGCCTCTTCTGTATTCGATAGAGATAGTAGCGCGGGTCGGAAGAGAGCCGGATTGTAAAGGTTTGCCTCTGCAGACATCACAGCATCCGCCCCTGTCGCTTCCAAACACGCAGCGATATCAGAGAAATAGAGGATGTTCCCGTTGGCAAAAACCGGTACCGATACCGCCTCCTTGACGGCTCTAATCTTGGTCCAATCTGCCAACCCCTGTGTGTGCGGGAAGCATTCGTCAGATGTCAAGAAAAACAGGCATGGAAATACTCACGGTGAGGACCCCCCGTTGCTCTCTTGTTCGTCCATGACAAGTAAGAATTTGGGCACCTGCCCTCTCTAACATCTTTGCATATTCTACAGTCTTCTCTACAGTAGGGAATACACGAAACTTTGCCGTTACTGGAATTTTGAGATTTAGATGAAGCGTATTAACTGTGGAGGAGCCGGGATTCAGCACGGAAAAAGACGTGAACATGGAATTTAATCTGACTTATTCGATAAATTAAGTCCCAGTCGTCCTGTAGGTACGCCCCATAGTTGCCTCGCTTGGCTATATCTTGTGGACACCCGAGATTGAGGTCAATTGCGTCGCAATAATCTTCGAGCACCTTTGCAGATTTAAGCACTTGATCTGGGTCATTGCCACAAAACTGATGGGCGATTACTACGAAGTGCGTGAAACTCCGGTCACACCCATACCTGGACAATCAAAGGCCTGTCCAACTTGGGATCCCCCTCTTCTTTGTTAAGAATACTGAAGTTTGCCTCTCTAAACGTTTTATGCTTGACGGAGCTAAAGTGCTGTTTGGGTGAAGTATTAGTCTGAGCTAGTGAGATGAACGTCTACTCTACCTTGGAATTAATCATCGGCGTGTATGCAATCTTTTAGAACATCAGAAGGATTATTCCACGGTGAACAATGAGCGAGATCTCACATGAGCGCCATATCGCCGGCTTAGAATTCTCCAGGCCTTCATACAACTCATTAGAGCAGATGCTTCATGAGATCAGTACTCACCAGCTCACTTTGATCAACCATAGGAGCGACGACATATTTTGGACTTCCCAAGATTTGCTGGTAAAACTCGTAACCATTCAGTTTGCGGGACGAAGTGGTGGCATTTTCGGAACTCATTGGAAATACAAGCCGAATGATGGATAGTGGAAGCCCACCAAAGAATTTTCGAGACTGGGAGAGTATTTTAATTTTGACGGAAAATTGAGGCGGAGTTCAAAACTGTCCACAGTTGCACCCGACCACAACTACTATTCTGCGACCCCGTGACCTTCAGGAACCTGTTTTTCAGTGAAATTTCTATTGAGAATTGCCTCGAAATGGTCTTAGTGGTCCCTCTCCCATTGGCCGCGATTGAGGTGCCCAAATGGAAGTGAACAATGGCCGACTGTCGTATTCCTTGACTGGCACCTTGTGGGCACAAAAGGGGCTCTACAAACAGATTTCTCTTGGTCCCTCGTTGCTATAGGAAGTGGAAAAAACCTTTCATAAGGCGCACCCG
>WSTO01000190.1:0-19984 GCA_019627685.1 Serendipita sp. 399 | reverse complement strand
TTGATGTTGTGATTCCACCCTCTTTCTGATGATAGCACTCGGCAGCACCCACCCATCCTCTACAGCCAACTCGTCTCTTCTCGTCTCCACTCGGTTCGCTCGCTCGCTCGCTCAATATCCCTTTGGTGCGGCCTTTGTTCTCGTAAACGCTTCTGGACTCGCCGATGTGCTCTCTGGTTCCGTCGAAGTCGACGGTACCGGTTGCTGAACACCAACGCTCTCCGGAGGTACACTCGTCGACTTTGTCGGTTCGCCCTGGGGTGCTCCCTCCGACGTTGCACCTGGTACAACCGGTACTCCACTCGTCACCGCCGTCGTGTGGTTGCTCTTCTTAGACAATCCGACCCCCAATCCGACCCCCATGGCGATAATGATCACAAGGGCGATAACACCGATGATGATGTAGAGCTTTCTTCGAGAGGATTTGGCACTGGTGGTGTGTGGATCGGCACCCAGTGGCTTGGCCGCTTTCCGCGGGCTCTCGTCGCTCTCTGCGTATTTGGCACCAGCACCGCCGGGGACAGCAGTGGTTGCGGAGATGGGGACCGGGGTATGAGAGGAATGAGAGGGAGTGGTGCGTCCTTGAGGTCGAGGCGATGGACGGCCTTGCTCTAACAAGTCTGGATTGTATCCCTCCTACACGACACACCACCGATTCAGCGACAGGTGGAAGTAAAGAAAACAGGATGATTTTGAGGGAAGAAACGTCGTTAGCATTCCATAATTAGAGATAGGAGGGTGGGTGGAAATCGAGCCATCCCATCCCCGCGCAGACGGTGTGTGTGTGTGAGCGGAAAAACAAACCTGCTTATCCTCCTTTGTAATCTTGGGTGCGTTTGCTAATAAAGACTTGTCATAACTTGCGCCATTTGCTGGCGTCCTTGACGACATTTTTTTATCCGAATTTATTTATTTATGAGAGAAGAAGGGAGGGGCGGGCCAAGGTCGAGGTAGGGTGCAAGATTGGAATTTAGCTTTCCCTTGCCAATGTGCAGCAGCAGCAAGAGAGGCCAAGGCCATGCGAAGCCAGCCGCGAAGAAACACCGCTTTGTTTTTGTGCTCGCTCGGCCAGCATTCTTCCGCTCCCGAATGGCGCCCACCTCTAATACGAACGAGGCGGGTAAGCAAAGCTTAGCCCCCGGGCCCTTTTGTACAGACATGTAAAACATTTGTTCACTGGTAATAGTCTGGTTTAGGTTTCAGACGGGGTCATTTATTATTTAATTTCATTGGGCGGCGTCCCCGCATTTCCGAGACAGATCTGTCCTGCTGTGTACCATACATATGGCACTGGTGGGACAGTGAGGGAAAATGAACATGAGGCATAGACTATACGTGTCACTTCCATCGAAGAGGACGCGAAGAAGCTCGGGTTGTGGGATTATTAGACGACGGGGTCACTTTCGATGGACGTCTTCCCGAGGAGAGCGACTCTCTCAAGACGCTGTTCATGGCAGAATAATCACGCGTCGACGGTTGATGAAACACTTCTCTGCCGGGAATGAGGGGGACAACCTATGTATGGACACTGAATGTCCGCATCTAGCCAAACAGAAACGTCAAAAAGCACGTACCTTTTGCCTTTCATAGTCTTCATAATGTGGAAAGATGACGATTTCAACATGTGGCGGGAGAATCCCTCGCAGTATCTCCCGCGCTTCCTCCATACTTTGATCTATGGGAGTGGAACGGTGGTATGCCTGAAGTAACGTCACTCGTTTGAGCGTCTTTGGTACGACTGTCTTGGGTGTGACAAGCAACCTTAGGGCGATTGCGTATCCATCGGCGTCAAGCCCAAGATGAGCGACTCGGGGGATTTGATGCTGCTTTAGGATAATGAGGGCCAGAGGGTGAGAATACGGTGGCATCTTTATCCAGAGTAGTTCTTCCACCATGGGTAGATGGATACTTTGGTAAATCCCACCCGTGTCTGAATACCGACACTCGAACTTGCAGAGTCTTGGTGATACGAGGGAGAGGGCCGAGGTGTAGGCTGGGAGGGAGAGGTTCAAAAGCGTCTTTGTGGAATTTCTCAGGAGCCATCTGAGGAATTCCCCGCTATCGGGCGCATACCACGATGGTACTGCACCAATGTCGACTTCGAGGAATTGATGCCTTGGAGCCGGGTATCGTTTCCGTGGCCAGTGAATTTCGTAGTTTCCTTCCATGACGAAGAATTGCAGTCTCCACCGCGAGACCTGCAAGAGCTGGAAATGGATCTCTGTATACTCGAGACGGTTCGGGTCCATGATGGTGGGTTTGATGAGGCGTAGTGCGTGAATGGGAGGTGTCGCTTCCAACGATCGTAATACGTGTTCTGGTAACCTTGTCAATCCACACGTTTCCAACCGCAGCTCATAAAGTCTTGGACAAAGTCTCATGCATTCAGGCAATTGATCTGGGCCGAGCGTCCCAATTCGATCGAGACCGTCGATACGGATCCAGAGCACTCGGACGGTATGTGCGAGCAGTTGGGCGTGTCGGGTTTTGGGGAGTAAGGCCGCATGGAGGGAGTCGAGTTGGCTCCTTTTTCGAATCCATACCTCGCGAAAGAGTAAGATCTGTGTGGGGAGTCTCCATGCTCGAGAGATCAATGCGTAGCGTGCGAGTGGGCGACGGTCAGGTCTGAGTTTGTGGTTTCCAAAGGTGTAGAGGTGGTCGAGGATGAGCTCCAAGACGTCGCCGACCAAGTTGGGCGATGACTGCTGTCGCTGTTCGTGTGGCGAACTATTTGATTTCGGAGGGTTATTTGACATTTCTTTTTCTGTGGCTTGTGGGCGGAGTGAGGTTGGAATGTCCTCAGTCGGCGTCTGTCGAATTCTCCCGTCTCTGTTTTCCATCCATTTATCCATCCATCGACAGCTCGGCTCGACCGGTATCGTCTCAGGACGATTGGAAATTGAATTTTGGTTTGTAAACCGGCGCTAATGTGAGATTTAGGCCTGACCAAGTTCAATCGGCTGGGCAACTCGGGACACCAGTCCTCCGTCGATTAGAATGTCGAGCAGCCACAAATCCAAACGGCAGTTGTAAACGTGAATACGCTCACCTCACAGAGACACAACTGGAACACGGAGAACAAAGTATAGAAAGATGAGTGATATGACGAAGGACTGGGGTGGTTATAACGTCTGCCTTGGCGGATCCACCCCACCCCACAAGTCTCTTTCTTTTCTTCCTTCCCTTTCGTTTCCTCCTTTTCACAACGTATTCTACACGACGCTCGTTTTCTGATAATCATTCCTACAGCACAATTCCACAAATCTCCTTTGAACAAATGTTCAGCATCCGCAAGAATAACGTGTGCTCACCGGCAGCAGCAGCACACTTCACAACACCCGCCACCACCCATTCCAACCTGTTGATACCCGCGCCGTTTCTTCACACAAGTTTCTCTTCAACCTCGCTTGTTCTCTTCATCGTTCTCTCTCTTTTCTCTCTCCTCTTGTATCGTTATAAACGCGCTGTCGCGGTGAGTGTCAACACCCATTCGGTCATTCCTTGGCTCGATCCCTTAGCTGGAAGAGCCTTGCTTCCACAACAGCATCCACGCTGATATCTCTTATTCACCACATTCCTTTCTACGTTCAGATGGTCTCCAATTTTCCAGGTCTCCGTCTCATTGTATCTCCAATGTGTGCACTCGGCCTCCTCCTACCACGACTCCCCATCCCACTCCGTACCTATCCAGGTTTCTCCTTCCCCTCCGAGCTCAAACACGCAGGCCTATTCAAGCTCTTCAAATGCGACACCGTCTCCCTCTGTGGCTGGCTAGACGGTCGTGCGATCCTCTACACCTGCGACGTCCCCTTTCTGACTCGCATGGCCTCTTATGCCGGCAGCACCATCTTCCCAAAACCCACAGAAGAATACGGTGTCTTGGGCTACTTTGGAGACAACGTCGTCATTGCTGAACGTGCGAATTGGAGACGACAGCGTAAAGTCTCCGCCCCGGCCTTTTCGTCGAAAATGTTTGAACGGCTATGGACGGATATGGCGAACATCATACACGACATGTTCCAACAAGATGACTGGGAGGAACATACCGCGTCATACGTTCCTGCCGAAATCGTAAAGACGGACGAACAGGGAGAATACGTCCAGGCTGAAGGGGAAATTTATTTCCCTCATGTCGTCGATCTCACCTTGCGTCTGGCTCTGGCTGCTATCGCTCGTACAGGCTTTGGAATCGATTTCGAATGGCGCTCCGACGAGTCTTTCACCAACTCCTGCGCTAGCTTTGGCCAATCGTTTCCTTCCATCGTACATGATTTTGTCAACAGGCTTCTCTGGCATGGAGTTCATCTCGTGTTCACAAAGGAATACCTCGATGGTATCCTTCGCTCGGATTACGAGCCACCATTATCGGAGGAGTCGATCCTTGGCAAAGTGCGTTCCTGCGTCCAGACCAGTTTTCGTCATTGGCTTGTAGCATTGGAACAAAGTAGTCGCCCTCGAATTGAGCGTGAAATGAAGATCCAGGAGGCCCTTCATCTCGTTGCAAAAGAGAGCACGTTCAAGCTTGCCATGTCCTCCTTGCCATCCGTATGCCCTTTTTTTCCTGCCTTGATTATCCGTTGTACTAACTCCCACTTTTAGTGCTTCAGCAAGTTGCCATTTCGCCGTCTGCATCGGATGAATATGGCATTCGATTGCCTGCATGCGGAACTCAGGAAGATGATTGCGATTCGTCGACGCGAGATTGCCATGCTCCTCGAAGGTGGTCCTACTGAATCGTCCAGCGTGAGTTCTTCTTCGTCGAGCTCGGATGAATCTGGTGATTCTGGCTTTTTCTCGTCATCGATGTTGGGAGCCGAGCCAGAGTTGAAAGAGGAGGCTTTCGACTTGCTCTCTAATCTTGTACGGTCGGCAATGCAGACCGAACGAGTTGGAGGTCAGAGTCTCTCGGACGACGAGATTATTGGGAATGCCTATATCTATCTTCTTGCGGGTCACGAGACGACGGCTCATAGTCTGGCATGGACGTTGGCTCTCTTGGCTGCATACCCGGAGGAGCAGGAAAAGGCGTACCGAGAGATTATGGAGAACGACCCGAGTGAGGATACAGTCATTCGAGACTATCCGAAATTCAAGTTTTTGCTGGCGTGCTACTATGAGACGCTCCGGCTGTTCCCACCGGTCCAGCAGATTCCCAAGATTGCCGCAGAGGACACGCAGATTTTGATCGAGAAGAGCAATGAAGTCGCTTCAACGATGACTCCAATACCAACGCCACCGCCACCATCGTCGCCATCACAATTGCCAGTACCCATCCACTCCGAGGTCAAGATGGGAAAAGAGGCAACCTCGCGAACGCAGCCGAAACCATTTGGGGAGTTGGGCTCTCCCTCTCTTCGCTCTGCTCCATTGTCACTCTCTGCTCGACGATTCGGGTCGTTGGACTCTGGTCATCCAGCGGGTCTCGCTAGTATGGTGGTTGGGCAACACCGAAGACACAAGTTGCCTCCGATTACGATTCCGGCGCGGAGCGTGTCTGCTTCTTTCGACTTTTTGTGTCCTCCAATCGTTCCCTCTGTTCCGTCTACGCCGGTGCCGTCCCCGATGAGGGAGAACCTGGCTCTCCCGCATAGGCCAGGTCCTGCGGTTCCACCGTCCCGGATGATGATGAGAGAGGGGTTTGCGCTCCCGAATACGCCTGACGGGACGACGGTATCGACGCCTACGAAGAGTGAATTTGTCGGTCCGCAACCGTTTGTTCAACTCACTAGGGGGGAAGGGAAAGAGGACGTAACGCCTCTATACCCTGATTCGGATCAACAAAGTGTAGTGATCAAAAAGGGGACGATTATCTTTATTTCTCCTCCTGGCGTTCGTAAGTGCCTATAGGACTCTACTTTTTCCTTTCACATGATTGAGCCTTTCCGTTGTGGGGGTTGCGTTTTAGATTATAATCCAAAGTATTGGGAGGATCCAGAGGCGTTTATGCCGGATCGGTTTTTGAAGCCGTTTTGCCGCTCGGCGTTCATTCCGTGAGGGCTTACTTTCTAACTCGGTTTTTACTTGTTGTTTCTGATGGTTGTCCTTTTCGTGGTAGATTTGGGGTGGGTACGCGAGCCTGTCTGGGACGCAAGTTTTCGGAAGTCGAGTCTGTGTGCATGCTCGTGCACCTGTTGAGAAACTATTCTGTGCATTTGCCGCTCTTGCCCGGTCAGACGGTGGAAGAAGCGCGCGCAAAGTTTTCGAGGGCGAGTGTGCGGATTACGCTGACGCCTGAAAGGGTGCCGTTGATCTTTCGACGACGAAGGGCACATCCGACCTCGACTCACCACCACCACGATCGCTAACTAACACACTCGTTTTTACCTCTTAGACTTCTTCTTCGTTTTTTAATCTAGATACTCGCTTAGTGACACTTTTGTCGACACTCACTCACTCATTCACCCCACGCTCCTTTTGGGTTTCTTTTTCTTGTTATACTAGGTTTTATAAAGACTGCGCTGCACTGCTCGGTCTTGGTCTGTAATTTTTGTGTGTCCCCTCTGAATTGATTGGCGCTGCACCATCGCATTTGTCTAGGAGCTTCGATGCAGTTCTGAAAGAGGATTGCGATTAAAGCGTGATTAGGAGGACGACGAAGATCATTTCTGAGGAAGGAGGGTGTATTCGGAAAGAATTTCGAGGTATTTACAAGCATCAGGAGTGATGTGGTGCGAGATTGAGTACAGTGGGAGATTGAGACACTTTGCGTCCCCCCTGTATTTCAGAGAGGAGCTCGCCATATATGTGTCCGACAGTCCCATGAGCTGCTTGCTAGGAGCGTTGCATCGTTGAGAGACCAAGCGCAGGCAACGACAAATTCGGTGTGCTTGTCGTAGATGGCCTGTAGGCTCGGTGCACCAGGAGGGGTATTTGTCGACCATCTATTCCAAATCAACAAATAGAGAGCTAGTCAGCATCATCCGGCCAGTCAGTTGTAAGAGACAGAGGAGGGACTTTACATTCTGCAGCTCATGTCGTAGCTTGCGCTCGCGAGTTTGTCGGGAGAGAAATTACTCCACTGGACTTTTCTCACTGCGTATTCGTGCCCTACCAATTCCTTGGTACAATTTGCTGTTGCCGTTGATCCCGAGGAAGGGGATGGGTGGGTTTTCACCATTCGACAGTCCCAAACGCGAATCGTTCTGTCAATCCCACCAGTGGCAAGGATGTAGGGTTGCCACTTGTTCCAATCGAGGGTGAGGACTTCGCCCGGATGGGCTTGGATAGTGATCGCTGGTGCGGAGGGATAAGGGAGTGCAGAAGGGACGCGGAGATCGTAGAGTTTGGCTTGGCCGTCGGATCCGCATGAGGCGATCACGTCGGCTTCGTGAGGTGAGAAAAGGGCTTGGTAGATGCAGTGGTTTTGGTGGGCGGGGATTGCTTTGAGCGAGTGAGGTCTCTCTGGATTCCACTGCGCACGTTAGGTTAAGTTCGAATAAAGGTACTCTCTTCTTGCGCACGCTGGAGTAGGACCTGGAGGGAAAATACGTACGATTCGAATCGAGCCGTCCCATGATCCAGAACAGAACACATGCTTGTTCACAGTCGACCAGTGTACGCCATAGACCTCTCGGGTGTGTTCTCTCCAGACACGAATCGGATGGTCCTATTCTATCACCAACCGTTCATTCCTACGGAAGAGAATGTTTTTCCACATACGAGGGAGATACGCACGCTCAATGTAATGTCCCACAGTCGAACGGAGCCGTCGCCACTGGCAGTGATCACCTGATTTTCGTGGATTTCAGACCAGCAGAGGTCGAACAACGCGTCCTGCGTTTCAAAACTATAAATAATAAAAATTAGAACCAAACTCGTTTGAGACATGAATAAAAGGAAACCGGTAGTTACATTCGGTCGGTATTGGCGATGAGGTTTGGCGGTTGGCCGACTGAGTTCGCTGACGCTGAAGACAAGGCGACGAGGTGAAGTCGACCGTTTCCGATTAGACCATAGTTTGCGGACGATGCGATTGCCAGCTTGTTCTCGAAGAACGGAGACCATGCGACGCCGTGGTGCGCAAATGCGGGAGTCTGGATAACCGTGGCCGGTTCCATCATGATTGCGGTGGCGGAAGAGGAAGAGGCCAAGTTTGAATAAATATAAACCAGCTAGCCAAGCAAGCAGGGCAACTCGGCTCAATCTCACTCTCACTAGTCACTGTTCTCAGCAGATACTGTAAACTGGAATGAATATCGAACGTGTCGTTCTCAATTGGAGTCAAGGAGCGTGTATTCAAAGAGGGGAATGTCGGGATGTTTACAAACATTGGGAATAATAATCGTTGGAATATGTGCATTTATATGGCGATTCGCATGTAGTCGGTCCTGTGTAACCTTGATATCACATATGTCAGTGTCAACGCAGGCGAAGATTGAAGAGAAGGGGACACACCGATACCACCACACTGGGCATACTATACGGTCGTAGAGGATAGTCAGTGTAGTTCGAACAGACACAACAGAAGGAAGAAAGAACGAGGGGGGAGGAAACGCACATGGGCAGCTGTTCCTGAGCTTGTGCCAGATGTCGACGTGGCCCTGACCGTAGAAGTTGGTCTGGTAGTTGATGTCACTCTTGACACTGACGTTGTTGATGCTGCTCGTGAGGACGTGCTCCCACTTCCACCGCTCGTTTGTGCGGACATCAATCGACTATAGGCTGGGATGCCAGGGAAGAAAGAGGTCGGGATTGCCGTCCTGCAGAACCATATCCATTGTAAGCGTTACGTGTACCAGCGTAGGAGAGAGAGAATGGTGATGAGACATACGGGACGGGTATGGAAGCGGTAGCCGGGTAACCAGCCGACAAATCCCCAGGCATCGTCGTCGGTGTCGTATACCCCGCAGGTTTCGTGGGCGTCACAGTGACGACCGCGTACGAACTTGGAGAGCCCGATCGAATGCAACTGATGCCAGATCCAAAGGCTGATTCGCACTTGTACACTGGTTTTCCAGGTATAGACCACATGTTCACATTGTCGAGCGTGATCCCCGTACAAGGAGCACCGTCGGCACAGATGAGGGCGATTGGTGGACGTGAATCGCTTGCGACATTGCCATTCCAGTTCTGTTGGTGATCGTAATGATTTGAATCAGCGAATATCACTGCTATTGTTGTATCACTTGTATGGCTGAGAAGCATGACTCACTTGGAACTTGATGTTGCTCAATTTGACACCACTGCCCGGAAGCGTGTCCATAGAGGCCCAATATTGGTTGATGTAGAGACCATAGGCTGTGGAACGCGAGATGAAGTTCTGCAAGAGCACATTGGAGACTGAGCCGTCCCCGCCATTACTCTTGAACATCATCGCTTGGTTACCGCCATTCGTATATATATGGCTGCCGTGCATATTCAGGAAGATATCTCAGCAATAATACCCGAACAACCCACTTGTAGACGATATTGCTGATATCAGTGCCAACCCCGAGACTGCCAAACGCCGAGCCTCCAGATTGGTTGCACCAGACTGAGATTGGGTCAGTCTAAATCTTTTCCCAGCGAGGATAGTAACGTACTGTTCTCGACGAGTATATTATGAGCAGGCGATTTGATAGTCACGCATTCGTCGCTAGAAATCTTATCAGAATCTAGTCCTTGAATGATGTTGACTATGACCCACCGATTGGTGACGGAGACATCATGAATCCAATGGTTTGTACCGCTAACGTCGATTCCATCGGAACCGCCGATGTCAGCACCTATAGCAATCAATTAACGAGGCAAGTTGCAGGTGATATCAGAGCAAAGCAGACCTCGGATCATCAGATTGTAGACTTCGCCATTAGAACCAGTTTGAATAACAAGATGGAATTCTGGGGCTGCGAAAGAAGTGAGCAATCACCGCAATGAAGAGATCTTTCCTTACAGTCTACCATAATCAGATCATGGACCGACCAGTTGGTGCTTGTGACGATCCGAAGGAAGCGAGGACTATTGTCGAATGAGCTATCTCGTGCAAACTCCGATGCTCCGCCCTTACCCAGCATTCCTACATTGGTAACCATTGCCTTGGAATCCACCACGACTGTTCGCTGAGTACATTTCAAAGTCATCCGCATTCTGAATGACAATCATATGGCCACCGGTCGTCGCTAGAGAGATACAAATCGTCTTTGAGACTTGATGGGCTACGAATGAACATACCAGTTCGGGTGATAAAACCATCCATTCTGAAGGCCCACTTCGATCCGTGATTGAGGGTAACCCATGTTTGCATGTTATAGTTCCCTGCACCGCGATCAGTATAAGAATATCCACATTTAAGCTATTTGCTCACCCGCGGGAAGATAGAGTGTGGAGCCAGCAGTCTTCGTTACACAATTCTAACAGGGTTTTGGTCGTCAGTCGACCATATAGGACGATGTCAGACGGCCCACTTACATTGAATGCACTCAGGATGGCAGGCCCAATATCACTGGAGCCGATGGACCCTCCATAGTTAAGCACATTGCATAGATTGGATTTGGACGAAAGCGGGGTTGTAGGTCCGACGTGACCAGTCAATTGAGCCTGAACGCCAAGCAACGCAAAGGCAGAGGCCAAAACAACGACCAAGGGGGAAAACATTGAAGGAAAATAAGTCCTGAATGCATGTTCTTGCTCTTGGCTCGCTAAATACTTTGGAGGAGTTTCTGCGGTGAAGAACCGGGCCGTCCTTTCTATGCTACATCCGGGTTTTGAAATGGGGTTCTTTAGCCAACAAACATCACCGAGGCCCAAAATAGAACATGATGAAGCGGTATCCAGACCCTTTAGTTGGTAGGTTGATTGACGGAAGAGTCCCGCTTCCATAGTCAGTTGCTAAGGGTCGAGGTGTAGGGGGCCGACGGAAAAAAATCGAAACACTTTTCTTTTATTAAGCTTCCCTCTTCTACTGTATGACCTTGTGCTATGGACAAATGACTCTCAGGGAATCACTGCCGAATGGCTAGGATCTTTCGCGCAGGAATCACGAGAGAACCCCACTGACAGAAGTGATTGACCATCCGGGAGAAGAGTATTGCAATTGATTTTGACGAGGAGGACGGCGGTTTAAAGACATCCTCTTGAAAACGTCGGCAATTTCCCTCATCCACTTCGCCGTGGCTAAAAATGTACATATGTCAAGTCAAAGGGCTGTCGTGTAGAGGGTTCAGACCTTGATACCATCGTTTTTCCGCCCTTCACCATCAAATCCGTGATTGGTTTACGGATGTTGCATATGTTCGACAGGCCGTTGCAGGTTATCGCACAGGGCGATGGTTGAGAGTACGTTTATTGAACATGGTTATGAATGGGAAGGATATAAATTTATACGTTTTGCCAGCCCTTATGCTTCTAGAACCGACTGAAACAACTCCACTGCTTCGAGTAAAATAGTCCACCGAGCTTGTCTTGTCAGTCGTGATTTGCGACTCGAGTATGAACGTGTATACGCCAGGGGTTTTTACGGAAAAAACCCCAGTTGAAGTCGTGTCCAAGAGGAGACCTTTCGACCGATACCGCTTATGGTGGCTACATACGCTAAGCGTGATTAGCAACTCCGACTCCGCCAAAACAACCAATTTCGTCCATCCCCCAGTGCGAAGCCCTTCCTCTACTCTAAAGCAATCTTAGGAGCTGTAAAACACTCATTAAGGTGAAAAAAATGGCGGCGACACCAGCAAAACCCGCTCTAGCACCACCGAATCGAAAGCGTATGTTCTCCAATTGCAGCATATTGGTAAAAATATATTACTAACAATCATATCCTCTCAAAAAATTGCTCATCTCAACTACAATACAACGTTTCCACTTCGGTTGATCGGTCACACTACCTCTTAATAAACGGTATTCGCAACCCGGTTCAAACGATGTCTTCATTGTAAACGCATACTTTCTATGGAATCATGCTTTCTTGGAACAGCGCTCCCATTCTGGGCCAACTTCACTGCAGGAGCGATTGCCGGTGTAACAGAGATTCTCATTATGTATCCCCTAGACGTCGTCAAGACACGTATGCAGTTGGACACTGGCAAAAAGTCTGTAGGGCTCGTCGGCAGCTTCAAGAATATCATTGCGGAGGAAGGGTGAGCATCCTAATCAACCTCCAAAAGGATCATATCAAACTAAATCGCTCGTTCTTAGTGCTGGGAGGTTGTATCGAGGTGAGGATTTGTTAGTCTTTAGATCCGACCGGCGGAGCGGCATGTTCAGCAGATGGTCGGCTGATGGATCGCCTGATCTACCTTCGTTTGTTTTATTGTTCTGACATTTCCTCAAGGTCTCGGCCCACCACTCCTTTTGGAAGCACCAAAGCGTGCAGTCAAATTGTCAGTTCATTCCCGAAAGGAACTGAATATCCAGTTCCTCATACTCCTTGTTTCTACAGCGCCGCAAATGATTTCTGGTCAAAGACGTACAAAGAGCTATTCAATAAAAGAGAGATGGATCAAAATCTATCGATCTTGACGGGATGCTCTGCTGGTGCGACGGAGAGCTTTGTTGTAGTCCCTTTCGAACTGGTCAAGATCAAGTGAGCCATCTTTAGCGTATTGTTGTGGAGATTGTAATGTAACATTTCTCTTTGCATAGGCTGCAAGATAAGAAGAGCACATACGCGGGACCAATGGCGGTTGTCAAACATATTATCAAGACTGATGGATTCCTCGGTCTTTATGCAGGAATGGAATCAACATTTTGGCGGTACGATGAGATAAATCTTTCGGAAGCTTGGTTTATGATTGACGTCGATTTTTTTTCTTTAGTCACGTTTGGTGGAGTGCGTCCGCGTTTAGGCACTCTCATTCAGCAGACGAAAATGACTCACTGAAATTCCAGATGGTGGCTACTTTGGATCTATATACCAAGTTCGATTGATGCTTCCAAAGGCGGAGGTACGTTCATCGAACCACAAACCAAGAACTTTGCCTAACCCTCTTCCTAATAGACACCACAAGCGACTCTTATGAACAACTTTATCTCGGGAACAGTTGGAGGCTTCATCGGTACTGCTATCAATACGCCTTTCGATGTGCGTCTTAGACTTGATTTTACTCGTCACCATCATCGTGAAGAACTGACTCCTTGTGTGGGTTAGGTTGTGAAATCTCGAATTCAAGGCGCATCGAAGCCGGCTCCTGGGCAAGTCGCAAAATACAATTGGACTTATCCTGCGTCAGTCCTGCTTCCGAGGCATTATTATTCATGCTAAGCCCTCTCAATCTACTGTTCACTACAGATTGATCACGATCGCTCGAGAAGAAGGCGTTCCCGCCCTTTGGAAAGGATTCGTTCCCAAGGTGCTCAGGTTGGCACCAGGAGGAGGCGTTCTATTGCTCGTCGTGGAGTTTACTCTGAGCACCTTCCGAACAAGTAAGTAAACTGTCTCTAGTCACATCGCATCCAATCTCACATTCTTGTGATTTACGTAGTGCTGGGCCCCCCGTACATCTAATATACCGCTCTTTTCGCTTTCTTTTTTCTCCCTCTTTCGGATTGATTAATATGAGTATATACTTGTGCATGTATCTATCGACAGGGAGATTAATACTGGATGCGATGGGAACAACAAGGCATTGGATTTGACGCGTATTAGAAAAAGATAAATATTTGTTCATGAAATAATCCGAATGATCTTTCTATCGCGTGCGTTTGGCAAATACCACAATATTTGACCGGCACTACTCAGAATCCCGTTGAGTTCCAATATCTGGAGGCTGGTCATCAGATTTGGAAGCGAAAGCACTTCATCCAACGCGTTCCATTGATCTATTGAATGCGGGGAACGGCCCATGTCAGACTTGTACGAAAGATGGAGCACCTTGAGGGTGGTATACATGTAGCTCCTCAACCCGGAGAGGAGGCCTTCGAGCACCTGATAGGCCACAGCCGAAGGGTAAACTCTGATTCCGACGATGCTCAGATTCGTAAGCGCTTTCAAAGAGGAAAAATCCATCTTCGTGCGAGCTGTGAAAAGGATTTTGTTTTGTTTTTTCTTCAGTGATTTCTCGACAAGGAAAGGTAAAAGGGGGGAAGAGATGAAGGACACGTACAGATGAATTCTGCATCTACCGGGGTTGAGAATGTGTCGCATCGGATTGTCAGTTCTGTGATTGTTGTGCACGCTGCATGGAATAGGACGCGGGAGTGGGATGGAAGAGGGAAGAAGAGGTCGAGAACGGTCAATTTAGGGAGAGAGGCCGTTGGAGATGGAGCAATTTCTCGAAGGAAGCTGTCGGCGAATCTCGAGCGACTGTTCTCCCCTTCCAAAGCCAACCTTTCGATATTCTCAAAGGAAGCTTGCGGAGGAATGAAGTCCTGAAATTCGGTAAACTCGTCATCAGAGGACTGGTCTGTATCTTCACGAGTCGGGAGGTCATGAAGCATGGCTGCTGGTTTCGAGAGTTGGTCGGTTGATCCATAGAAATGCAAGGAAGATATTCTGATACACTTTAGAGTGTCAGAGCATCTCCTCAATCGGGTTTGGATCGCCTCCCAGTCCCTGGTTCTGACATCGGAGAGTGTGATGTCTTCCAGAACGACTGGATTCCTCGCATCGGAATCTTGATTTTTACGATTCCGGAGGTCTCGAAGGATCAATCCGTCCAGATATCGTTCCAATGCCCACTCTGTGACGCCAAACATCTGAATCTCGCGTACGTTCGGAACGGCGTCAATCAGCGTTCGCACCGTCTCCCATCCACTCTTGTACTGCGAAAGAATGTCCGGGGATGATTCAGTGACGATGAGACTGTGGGTGAAGGCTCCTGCTTTGTATTGCGTTGGACCGGAGAGGAAAGGGAGAACGTCGCTTGCATCTCCAGCACGCAACGAGACGCGTTGGAAGAGGTAGAACCGACATCGAAAGAGCCACTCTTTGCATACGAGGCTGCATGCAACAAACGTCTGGCCGTCCGGAACGTTGTCGATGATTTTTTCGATGATTTCAACAGGAAGAGGCTTCATCAAGGTATAATAGGGATTAAAGGTCTGTTGTTGTATACTTTTGGTGTTTCTGAGTCGGTAAAGAATCAAATAAGTTAGGGAATTGAGGGAAATTGGCAAAGATATGGGTCGAAGGTCAACGGGGTTCGGCTGAAGTAGGCGCTAAGTTGGACTCTATCGCTACAGCGCTCAGGAATCGCTGAATGCTGCATCAAGCATCTAGCTCGAGGAATAACGGTTCGAACAGTCCGAGGCTGGGATTCAAAAACCAGGATCTCTCTATGTTGTGGCCCACATCGGCAACTATCATCATCCTTCGACATTCGACCCCCCGCCCCTGACCACATCGATCGCAGCATCCGACGCAATGCACAGAAAGCCTTTTTTATTCGTCCATCGGATCATGTAAGGCGCATCAAGCATCTTCACATCCTCCACACGGAAAATTTTGTGGAACGATGGAATCCACAACAACAGTCATCATTGGATGGTTAATGCATCATACGATGATTGGAATTCAGCAAAGGCATCACTGTTGATAGTCCACGAAACCTAATTTCTGCTTTGGGATTCCCAGGCTTCCGCAAAGCTTAGTGAGGGTCATGTGAAGACCCGTCCCAAATTGGGATGCGGCCCACAGGCGGACTTCCGGCTTAGGTGAGCAAACTTTAGCTGCTTACAGATGGCGCTGGGGCATCCGCGGCACGCCCTATATATGACCCTGTGCTCATCCCGGACCGACACCCAAACCCCCAAATTTCCTTCCTTCCTGTGGCAGACAGGTCTCCTGCACCTAAACGTCCTCGCCGACGCTAGAAAATGTCTGCGTCTACAACACCAACAGTCACAATGGATCAATCAAAGGCAGAGGTGTTAACATCCAAAATAGAAAATGACGCCATCCGCATAAAAAAATCGTCCAGATCCAGTGATATTCACAACAGTTCTGAGAATGAAAAGAGACCGAATGGAATTGCTGCGAATAGCCATACGGGCTCGACGAAGGAAAGGGACCAGGAATCATATGAATTTGTGAAATGGGACGATGGTGAACCTGAAAAGTACGTATGCTATGCATCTACGCTCTTTTATTAATCGTCTCTAATGCTTTCCCTCTTGTAGCCCGTGCAACTTCCCTACATTCAAAAAATGGGTCATCGTCCTCATCGTCGGCCAAGGTGCCCTCTGCGCGTGGGTAACTCAATCGTTTCTGAACCATAAATTGCTGAAAAGGTATGAATAGTACCGTCTGTTCATCTATAGTGGTAAGTAATTTGTCCATTTCCGCTGCGTCAACAGGTTTCATCATAAATTAGGCAATGACCTATGATGCCGTCCGTCTTGAATTCGGCATTTCAGCTGAAGTGGCGACTCTGGGTGTTACTCTATTCATATTCGGTTTAGGGATAGGGCCTTGTGAGACCTCTTTTACTCTCCCTCTAACAAGCTGACGATCCTTTAGTATTCTTGGGCCCTCTTAGTGAATTCTACGGTCGATCCCCTGTGAGCACAATTTCTTCGTTACTCTTCATCGCTATAGAGTGCTCATCAGACGTGGAATCTCCTAGATATATCGATGGAGTTACCTCTTTTTCGTCTTATTCAACATTCCTGTCGCCTTGGCAAAGAATGCACGTGAGTAGCCTCTCTGCATGTATATACCATATCGAACTTACGACAACTGATACGAATCCAATCAGAGACATGGCTTATTGGACGATTCCTCTCTGGCTTTTCTGGTGCCGCATTCCTCAGCGTCGCAGGCGGGAGTGTATCCGATCTATTCAGAGGATCTAAGCTTAGTTTACCCATGTCCGTTTTCTCTGCTAGTCCATTCTTGGGACCAGTCATGTGAGTACGGTGTCCTCATCCTTGCCACATTTGTCAAACGATTGATGGGATACAACAAGCTGACGTATCACGCGTTTATTTCCTTTTCTAGAGGACCTATTGTTGGTGGATTTATCAATCAAAATGCTAATTGGCGTTGGACTTGGTATGTCCAGATCATCTGGACGGCCGTAGAACTGGCACTCCTCACGTTTTTCGTACCCGAGACATACTCTCCCGTTCTTCTCAAGAAGAAGGCGCAGAGGCTTCGACGAGAGACGGGAAACGAACGATTGAGGGCACCGTTGGAGCTCGATAAAAGGACGATTTTGCAAGCGACCGTGCTCAGCTGCACGATTCCTTTCAGTATGTTGTGGTTTATTCTATATCGGCTGCTGCAGAAGACTCAAATATTCTCGACAGAACTAGTAGCTGCTGAACCGATGGCGCTTGTCCTCAATATCTGGACGAGCTTATTGCTTGGAATCCTTTACATGTTCTTCTCGGCATTTCCTATAGTCTTCACAGCACACGGATTGTGAGCATCATCACGCGCCATTCGTATATCGACGAGAGAGTTGACCTATACTTATCAGTGATCTTCAAGAAAAAGGTTTGACTTTTATTGGAATCGGAGTGTGAGTGTTTCGGATCCCGTTTCGAGCACAATTCTGTTCTTTTTCTGACCCTCTTTCGGCATATCGTAACCAGCGGCATCATTCTAGCAACCGTCGCCAATCCATTGTTCACCCGTCAAACTGCCCGGCGAGCAGAAAGACGCAATGCGCAAATCCCACCTGCAGAACGAACACCGCCGCCACCAGAAGAACATCTCATCAAGGGGCTCTACGGAGCCGTCCTATGCCCATTAGCGCTTTTCTGGTTTGCCTTTACGACGTATCCGAGCGTACACTGGGTCGTTCCCATTATCGCCAGTGTACCATTTGGATTTGGCATGTGAGTATCTATTGCGAAATATTCTCGTCCGATATTGACTAGTTTTCACCTTTGTTTGTCTTCATTAGGGTTATTGCCTACTCCTCTACATTTACGTTTCTTGTCGATGCGTATAGACCCTATGCGGCATCTGCGCTGGCTGCCAATTCGTTTATGCGTTCGGCATTGGCAGGCGCATTCCCGCTTTTCACCGTCCAAAGTACGTATGTCTCCATTACTCCTCCTTTGCAGTTCCTTTAGAGGGTGCTAACCATTTGCGTATTTCTTGTTTATAGTGTATCGTAGTCTCGGCACGCAATGGGCTTCAGCCCTCTGCGCGTTCCTACTATTGGCATTGGCACCATTCCCGTACGTACACGCGTGTTCGATTGGATCAATGCCTCTCTCACCCCTAACCCTCGATCATCTCCTTTCTACCTGTCTGCCTACACTCTCCTACCCCGAGTCAAATCGTTTTTTTTCTTTTGCTGACGAAAATCGCCCCCGATGCCAGGTTCCTATTCTTTATATACGGGCATAAACTACGAAAGGGCAGCAAATACTGCTCGAATGACCGATAGCGATCGGGTCTACACGTCGGATTCCTCCTCGGAGTGCTTTTAGGATTGGAAAGGAAAAAGGCACCACCGCGTCCGAAAAAGGAGAGGGGGCATCATTGGACGCTTATATGAATCCATACTACATGAGATCGGTTCCGTGACTGATAGGAAGGACGAGGGCGAGGTTGCCCTCTTGCATGTTTATAGACGCATCACAGCAGCTAAAAGGAAGAAGCAAAATACAATGTAATATTCGTTTGTCATCATCTGATGCATTGTGTATGAGAACTAAGTACAACAAACTGCGAGCCTCGAGCGTAGACTATGCTACGCTCTTGTTAAGAAAGAAAATTGCGGATGCAAAATGCAAGATGCCAAAAAACAAATACAGCAAACCAGTGCGAATGTGTGAGAGATATGCGTGATGAGAGAGACGTAAGATGCAAGATAAGAAGGGAGGGAAGGACCAAGAAGAATGCAAGAAACGATGCAAGACGACGATGATGATGACGATGGACGATGGATGATGGATGATGAATGATGGATAATGGAAACGGGAGTAGTCGTGAGAGTCATAAAGGACCACAACGGGAACGAGGGAGGGGGGCCAACACAGCAGCAGACTCGACGATCGACCTGACCCGATCGGAATAAAAAAAAGCTATGTTTTGACCCGTCCACGAAACCTTGATGCTGAGGAATGACTCGTGCGTGAGTGTATAATAGGGGATAGTGAGAGGTCATAGGATATTCGAGACGAGAGAGTATAAGCGTGCGCAACCGCGGCGCATGTGGTTGCTAGGTTTTAATCATTATTCGAAATTTTGGGGTTGGGGGGAGTAAATAGTCGGTGTCGACTTGAGTAAACGAGTCGGCCCGAGACATAGATGGCATGAAAGAGGGAGAGGAAGCAGTCGTGATCGTCATAATCGTTAATGAGGCATAAAATGTTGTCGGAGACAAATCGAGTTATGGTGGGTCTGTTCTGTGCGCGGCGCATGACGAGGAAGCAAAAGAGCGAGTGTATTGCGAGGTTAACTGCATAGCAGTCCTGTGTTATTTTGAGGGGAAAAAAAAGGGGTGATTGGTCAGCATCAAAATGAAACAAAGACCGGCAGAGTGTAAACCGCGCGATGGACGGATGGGTCGCAATCAGCCGGTGTCCCCAAACTCTACACTCACCTCGAGCAATAGAAAAGGTGGTTCTTCAGCACAGCACAGTATAACATATGGTAGAGGGGGGCTTGTGTTTGCATAAAATCCGGCCAATCGAACCCAAACCAACGAAGAGGTTCCTTTGTTTGGTTTCGCTTGGAGGGATGACCAGGGTAGGTGGGTGGTTTACCATCCTCCTCGAGAATACCAGCCAGTCTTACGCGCATAAGGTTGCTCATAAGGCATTTCTGGGCGCAAGACGGCGGTCTGCCTGCCTGCTCGCTTACGCTCAGGGATGAGCCGTAGTGCCTTTGCGATCTTGTATCGAACCATCAGGCCCACTGGGATGGGCTGGTGATAATACTCGTATACGGGGGGTGAAGGGGGGCGTGGAGGCAGATAGGAGCTAGGCACGCATCAAGCATGTGTCAGTTAGGTTAAACGTTTTTGTGAAGGAGGCTGTCCTGCATAGGAAAGTGTATAACTCACTCTCTGTATCCTGCGTTGTGGCAGATAGATGGAACCGAGAAGGACGAATCAAGGGAATGGCTGCTGTCGTAGGAGCGTGTCCTGGACCTCATGCGCGAATTCGA
>WSTO01000189.1:0-20019 GCA_019627685.1 Serendipita sp. 399 | reverse complement strand
TCACTTGGAGTGAGAGTCGCAATGTACCCTTGCTGTCGAAGAATTGCCAGCGCGGCTTCATGGATGGCTTCTGGTGTGAGAGAGGCTAATCCTCCGGACCCTGGCTCCCCTGTAGATGATGAAGAAGTGGGTGGGAATGCATCTGGAGAAGTCAACAGATCGACCAACGGGAAAAAGCTTGACGGTTGTTCAATTGCGGCAGTTTCACTATGACACAGATAAAATGCATCGAAGATCGCGGTCAGAATGCGAATCAAAGTTGCATAGACATTCATTATATGCCCTCACAGGATTTCTAAGAGCAAGTTGTGTGCCGGCCAGCTGGTACGAAGGCCGACTGTGACAGGAACTGACGCGTCGACAGAGGAAATACTCGAAAGAACGAGAAGAAAGAGGGATATAGACCCCTTGAGGAAGGCCATGCCGTTTGTTGAGCGACCTCCTCGATAATACGTGTCGTTGGATGAGTTCAAGGTGGTTCTCGACTCCACATGGATGCAACTGGAGAGACATGGAAATCAAGATTGGCAAGGAAGTGGGATATTACAAAAAAATTCTAATGCATTCTATGGGCTAGAGTACATCAAAGATTGGGGTCATTCATCTCAAAAAGGAATCCGACGGACTTCGCTCCAATGACCTCCAGTTACGGCCGTTGTCTTTGCATTTACGATATGGTTCACTCTAGCTAGGGGTAGCTACTTACGACTACGCCATCATAGTATTGTTCGTGCTGCTCAATCCAGAGCATGTGTGCACAAAGTGATTATCGATATCGCTATCTCGAATGAACGACCCAAACATCGAGATGCTACGAGTTTCATATTTTGAGTTCCATAGGGCTGGATATCAGCGAATTGTTTGGTGCCTTTTGGTTAGAAGTCGGGCAAAAGAGAGCAAACAAAGCAAGACATCCTTGACGCTGGCCAAGTCGGCAGCAAAAGCACTGCTTGAAGCAACGCTCCGACACGATCTCATACAACCCCTGTCTTGGGTACTTTTTGTCAAGGATACCAGAACAATCAACTATCACACTTCAAAGTACTCCCTAGTTGGAAGCAGGAAAGACCAGTAACGACCAGCGACGGATATCTTTCGGCAGAGCGACCGACGCTTTCGTCAACTATCGCGGTATTCCTGCTCACCTTGTGCTCTATCTCCCCACACACGAGCGAATTTTACTGCCAAGTGAGGAGAGAGCAGCTGGCGCGGCGGCTAATTTCCTGTTGTGCTACATCGAGACCGTCCTTCGTAGGCCCGAATAGTCCCATCAGCGTCAAGAGCCCTTAGCTACGCAAATGGCTACTACTCTTGTACCCACCACATCTCATGAACAGGGACGAGAACATGATGTTCCCGCCTCAAGCACAAGCCATCCACCGTCTTCCTTCGATCCGTCCAGAATACCTAGCAGAAGCGCTAGTACTGGAGACTTTGGAATCGGACACGGTGGCTCTGGTACTCCGAGTGCTAGCAATGTCGCCAACATGCTGAACACTCGGCCTGTATATGATCGTAGCACAAGCCAGTTGGGACGATATGACTCCAAGCGAAGCAGTATGATTTCCAATGCTTCGTTCCAGACCGCACCTCTAGTGGGAGGCTCAAATTATGGCGGGGGTGGGTTACGTATTCAGGTGGCCGTTGGTGTACTGTGCTAACTCGTCCCGAAACTCTTTTTTTTAGGAAGTGTTTACGGAACTGCTGACGGGGGGACACCTCGTCAATCGATAGATACAGTCCAAGGATACGAGCCACCGTCAACGCCAGGTGTCTATACAAATGGGCACGTCGACAACTCGTCTGGCCAATTTCTTCAACCATATTCCCAACCTCTATCCGGGTCCCAGGCTACACCCACAAAGTATGATCAGCGTCCAGGTACAGCTGGCAGCAACACTTCTTCCCAAAAAGGGGCCAATCCCGGAAACGATCTTCCAAAGCATCTGGCCACTGGGCCGTCGCCTGTGGATATCGAATCAACCAACGGTAAATCTGCTGCCATTCAAACACTCCTCAAAACACCACCGAGGGCTAATATGGTGCTCGACACGTCTGTGCTATCAGCGAGCCCAGCGCATAGCCCGAGCGTTGGGGAAGCAGTGGATGAAATCCACACTACTGTTGGTCAGGCAGACAAGGGTACATCATCATCTAATCCGGAGACTCAGATTGTGCCCAACGGGGACGCGTTGAGCTATGACGGTACGGCCAGTGAAAATGCACCAACTGTACGTGCTTCAAAGTCGCACACATCACACAATTTTCCCCTAGCTTCCCTTCTCCACCCATCTTCTGCTTTGGCCGGGCCATCCACCACTACGGATAAAGAGGTCAGCTTGTCGGATAACGAACAATCACCGACCCCGCCTCGACCCACTCGACGAAATACAACAGGCTCCACGAATCTAGTCTCGAAATCCAAGACCCAAGCGAATGCCGAAACGTCGAACGCGGCTGCTGCGTCTACCACAGGTGTCACGGCTTGGGATTTCGGCCTAGACGAGGATATTCGAAAGCAAGCGGAGCAGATCCGGAGAGAGAGGAAGATGCGCGAGGAAGAGCAAGAAGTGCAGGAGAAATTGGCCAAGGAGAAGCGAGAGTCAAAGGGGAAGGAGCGAGGAAGGGATAAGACTGGTGGACATGCGAGGAGTGGGAGTGCTGGAGGTCGAAGTGTAGGTGCTCGGAGCGCGGGAAACAAGAGTTTAGATGAATGGAAGCCGGTTGTTGGCAATGTCGTTGGGGAAGGGCATGTCAACTATATTCTGATGTACAACATGTTGACTGGAATTCGTGTTGCGGTGCGTATGGGACCTGGCGGACAAATGAAGTTGGCTGATAATTCGCTGGATAGGTGTCGCGATGCCAGGCGAAAGCTCCACGGCCGCTTACAGACGAGGATTTCACGGCTGCGCACAAGTATAACTTTGATGTTATTGGAAACGAACTCACACCTAGCGCAAAGGTGAGTCATGGTTACTTCTTGATTTCAATGCAAACTGATTGAAATTCCCTCTTAGTATGACTTCAAGTTCAAAGACTATGCTCCTTGGGTATTCCGCAGTTTGAGAGAGGAGAGTTTCAATATTGATCCTGCAGACTATCTGCTCAGTCTCACCAGCAAGTAAGGATCAGTTGATCATCGATTCCTCCGATATTGTACTGACAGTATCAGATATATTTTATCTGAGCTCGGCTCACCAGGCAAATCGGGCAGTTTCTTCTATTATTCTCGCGACTATCGATTTATCATCAAGACCATTCGTCATATCGAGCATAAGTGGCTCCGACGAGTGCTCAAAGACTACTACAAGCATGTCAAGGACAACCCACACACTTTGATATCAAGGTCGGTAGAGTCACAATCTAGTTTGAATCGAGTTCACCAGTCCTACAGATTCTATGGACTTCATCGTGTAAAGCTTCCGCGTGGCAAGAAGATTCACTTTGTCATTATGAACAACCTCTTCCCGGCTCATAGGGATATTCACGAAACGTACGACCTGAAAGGCTCAACTGTTGGACGACTGCTACCCGCTAGTAAAGTGGAAGAAAACCCCGGCGCTGTGATGAAGGATATGAATTGGATTGATAGAGGGCGCGTTCTAGAGGTAAAGTCGTACAAATACGCTATTTTTGTCATCGTAGCTGAACTGGCACCGATTATCTAGTTTGGTCCCTACAAAAAGGCCCTTCTGACGGAGCAATTACGACGCGATACGGAATTCTTGAAGTCGATAGGAGTAATGGACTATTCGCTCCTGGTTGGAATACATAGCGTCAAGCGAGGAAACAAGGAGAATATCCGTAGTAATACACTCAAGGTATTCAGACCGGATATAAAAGACGTTCCCGACCTAGATGCTACTCCTGGTGCTCGACGGTGGATCGGAATCAAACATGCGATGGAAGTCAGGCGGGCTATATTGGTAGCTCAAAGACAGCATCAGACCACCATGGCCAGCGATCAGATCAGCACACAAAGTCGTGAAAGAACGTCGAGGGACAAAGGGTATACGAAGGATAGAGCTTTATCAAAACCTTCGCCTCTGCATACACTCGAGTCATCCAATCTACCAGAGGAAGACCCGCTACCATCGGATCGAAGCGGGTTTATCTTCTACAGCGACGACGGAGGATATCGAGCGACAGACGACCTAGATGGGGAGTGGCGTGGCGGACCTGGAGGCAAACGGGTCGTCAATGGAAAGGTTCTTGGCGATGGAGAGGTCGTTGAGAAGACGGATGGAGACGGAGTCGTCTATTACTTGGGTGTGATTGATATTCTCACTCGTTGGACGCTTGCAAAGAAGATGGAACATGTGTATAAGGGACTTCAGGCGGATAAGGTATGAGGAAAGCTCGATCGTTTTGTTTTTACTCAACTCACGCGTATCCCTCGTATTTTAGCGCAAAATCAGTCCCGTCAACCCCAATGAATATGGGGATCGGTTTTTCGCCTTTCTACAGGCAATTATGCGTGGGGGCGAAGGTCCCGAAAAGTTTGTATAACGCGTTTCCCCCGGTTTCTGCAACGCGGCACCATCACGCTCCTTAAAACAGTCTTTTTCCCTTCATGTCTTTCCCTTCTTCGTGGACCCTGTCACATTTATCCTTATCATCACGTTCATTCCTCGTGACTCAACGGACCTATTGGCGCAGCTAAATTTGCGCGTTCACACTCCTTTTCATTGTTTCCTGCTCCTTATATCGCCGCCTAACTATTACATCATTTGCACCATTACCCCAACCATGTTATATATAGCTTGGCATTATTAGAGGGTTAATCCCATTCTATCTTCGTATGACCGCTGCTGTACGAAGAGTCAGATTGCCAGTGACTGAAACGTTAGAGCAAATCCAGGATAAAGCGTGTGAGATTCGGTAAAGTTGAATGTACAGAGCATCGAATGATAGATATCCTAAGCATAAACAATCTTGAATGCCCACGCATGGGACACGCGATCCAATTCCTCACTAGGAATAAAAATGCCCAATCGATTCCGTTTAAACTTCCAATGGAGTGGCAAGCCACTCCCACCGAGCAAGTAGATGCTATCCTTAGGCAGGATCGGCACCGGTCGTTCCACGACGAGTAACGAATGTCCGGGCCTAGGCTTAAAGGTCTCCGGATCGTCATCTTCGTCCCTTTCCTCTGATACTGGGTTATCGTCCTCCATCCGGTAGACCTCCCACGGGACTTGTTGCTCGTGTAGGCCCTGTCTTGAATCACTGGGCACATCGTCTGCGGGGATAGTTCCCCCCTCGTGGAATGCCTCCTCTGGTCTCGATAACGAGATAATACAGAACGAATCCGGGGTCGTGGTGAAACGTAGACGCCCTTCTTCGGCGCCGGGGAATGAGTAGATCTGGGATAATGGTGTCAAAAAATACAATACCTCCGCTGAAACCCAACACTTACAGTGTCATAAATACATTCTCCAGAGTGTCCTAACCACCTCCCGACTTCTTCGAGTCTTTCGATCATAGCGGGGATGATTTCTCCCTCACCGGTAGGTCCCAGATTGAGCAAACTATCAAGGATAGGCGAGTCAGATAACGAATGCAACGAAGAGCATAAACACGTACTAGTTACCGTTCTTCGAGACGATATCCACAAGAGAGTGTATAATCGCTTCCGTGGATCGGTAGTCCTCGTCTCTCGTCTGTTGGTTATAGCCGTAGCTATACCTGAATCATCGGGATCGTCCATTAGTATGAATCAAGAAAAGAGATGGCCTTGCGTACGGGTCGATCCCCTCATTGGTTTCCCATGCTCTCGTCTGAATTGAGCTGAAGCGGGCATACTCTGGAGTATCGACTAAACGGATGTTAGCTGGAGTAGGGGCATTCAACAAGGGAATGTACGAACAATCGGGAGCAACACCACAACGATTATTCATCGTCACTTGTCTGTTTTGCTGAATGCCATCATTATACCATTTCGAAGCAAACTCGATCGTCCGATTCGGACCACCAATATCACACCACTAATGAAAAAGGCATTAGCATCCAGAAATCGGCACAAATCCTGGCCGAAGGACCAACACTCACCATGATATCCGTCTCATACTTTTCAGCAAGTATCTTCATATGTGCCTCTTGTATATCTCTCAAGTAGTCTTTGCCTTCGATGTGTCCAGTATAGGGTTCCCATTTTGACGCGTTATACGCATTACGCGCCAGTCCACCGGGCCAATTTCCGAATCCATACTCCTTGAACGCGGGATTGAACCTAACAAGTCACAAAGAAATGATGATTAGGTCGAGTCAAAAAGGAAAAGAGGATAAAAACGGCTAACCATTCAGGCATAGAGTAATAGGTCCCCCGCTTCATATCGGGGTGCTCCTCCTTGGCCGCACTCATGAGCTCGCCAAGAAAGTCTCGTTTAGGCCCGAGATGAACGCTACTCCGGTGTGTACTGTCCTCGGTATCGAACAAGGCAAACCCGTCGTGATGTTTCTAGTAGTGAGGAAATGAGAAAGGTCACCAGAGGGTTTCTAGACGTACAGTGACAATCACAAAGTATTTCGCTCCAGCATTGTGGAACAAGTTTATCCACTGCGAGGCATTGAACTTCGCTCCATTGAAGCCAGGAATAAAATCGTCATATACTACATCCTATTTCGAGGGGCATTTTCTTAGTGCTGCAGACGATGTTTGGGATATGGTTACCTCGCCGTATTTATTCCGGTGGTAATTCCAAAGTATATTTGAAGGCTGAGCAGGATTGTGGATCCACCAGCTAACGATCAAAATTAGCACCTAGAGATAACTACTCCAATACTAGATACGTACTGATACCATTCTTCGTAATAGCCAGTGGGAACCCATCCGGGTACGGAATAAACACCCCAGTGAATGCTGAGCAGGGTTATGAAATGTCGGTATGCTTCCTTGGGGAAACCCAAAAACGGACTTACAAGATACCAAACTTGGCATTCCTCCACTAAAAAGGATCAAATCAGCTACGTATAGACAGTTCCCGGTGATGCTTACCCAGCGTGGAGTTTCGTGCCTCATCAAACTGGCTCTCGTTGCTTCATAATGTAGCTCCTCTAATTGAAGCTCCCAAGCTTCGCTTCTCCAAACTAGCCTGTCCTTCTTTATATCATACAATTCCACGTTGACAGTCGTCTCCAAACGGGAGACAATGAGTCCCACGTCAACTCGTGCATCATCCCCGGGGATGAGTCGCTTTATTCTCCCAGGAACGCTTGTATGAATACCCATGCCAACAACATTGACGGCATAGTCTCCGTCGAGAACGCCAATCGAGTGGTGCCTAGGCACCGCAAGCATATTCGCAATCGTAACTTCTACAATCGGCTCCTTTGGTCCATCGTCCGCCTTCTCCACCCACCTCAAAGTCGGTCGCAAATCCTTGAGTGCAATCGCCGGGTCTAATTTCGACGCAACGTCCTCGGCACCGTCCTTCTCCAACGACAAGCCGTCCGACGAATCGACAGCGGGCACCAACGAAATAGCAAAGACGTGGAGCCAGTTGAATCTTGAAGCAGGTGGGAAATGGATAGTCCGTAAAGGTGAACGAGAGTCTACTTGGGTGGACCAGTGATGGATTTGGGTAATGTTGAAATCGACCTTCTCTCTCACGTGGTGATGCGGGCTAGCTCATCGAGTCAGCGAGAATCAATCGAGAAAAGTCTATTCCCACAGTTGTATAGGACCGGAATTAAGCCAGTGAAGGTTCCACCAGTTCTTGACGGATACTTGGAAGCTTATGAGGATGATAGAAGCAATAAAAGCCACTAGTAAAAGCTCACCCTCGACAGATTGAGAACTCCAATCTTTGAACCCAAATTTAAAGCGGTTGCCGGTTTCTCCTGGAGGGCAAAATTCGCATCGGCTATAACATTTGCCAAGTCCGTTCCACTCTCACCGTCAATCCAGTCCCCAGCATAGAGAATATGAAACTCTCTGATCCGACCGAGATCTACATGTAGTGTCTGTCCACTGGCAACGACGTTGTCTGGTCGTCCTTCACCCCAATCAGGCAGCGAGAACTGTCCGACAAACGGTTTTATTAGCCACCAGTATATCCCATCGAGCGACTCAGACTCAACGCACAACCACGTTCTCACTCGTAAATGTCCCTGTTGGTAACTTGTCCATGGGGTAGTGACACCCGGTTCCATCGAAATCCTCCGTTGCGACGTTGTCGAATAGGTGGCTAATCGCTACGGGGGTTGAGGTGTAATAGTGAGTTCGAAGTCTTGAATTAGCATCGTCTCCGAGAGATCCAATGGCGCTGATACACCAGAGAAGCAGCCATTGGAAAAGGATGAGCATGGTTGGGAACCAAGGACCGTCCCTGCTACCCTAATGGAGCCAACACCGCAAGCATTCACACGAACGGAAAAAATAAATTATCTACACGCTTCTCGGAATTTCTTCGAAAACTAAGTGCACATAATTCACGAGCCAAGTGGTGAGGGGCCATTTGCACTCTGGCTTCGACCATCTAATATACAGCTCGAATAGCCATCACACGGCACGTCTTAGGCCACATTGGCCTCCTTCTTCTCCACAGTTTCGCCTGAGGATACCTCTTCTACGTCCAAAGTCATTCCTGGATGGACAATATTGAAAACCAGCATGCACAGAACGATAGGAAACCCATCCAGGTCAATTGTGAATATTTCGTGGATAAACAGGAATCTAGGACACTATGAGTATCAAATCAACCTGGAAATTCGTTGAGAAGAACGTACCCTTTCCATCCTTCGCCAAGTTCTGCAGTTCTAAAAATGCCACGGGCAATGATGCATAACGAAGCGAACATCGTTCCCCATACAAGCTTCCGGCGGTGACGATCGAGATCTCTCCACCGCCTCCGGTAGAATTGGATGGAAAGAAACAAGAAGAGGCACATCGTTAGAAGCTGAAAAATGATACCAGCAAGCTACGACAACGAGAGATGATAAACATATGTGAGTCTATATCGTTTCTAACTAACGAGACTCTGACCATAATAGCTCTCCCCTTTTCAGGGGATTGTCCTCGATCTGCCTCTTTTCCAGCAGTGGCTCCGCCGACACCTTGAAGCGCGATGCTAATACAATCGCAGGCCACGAATAGAATGGTGTACGCTCTTGCACTTAAACGACTGCCTTGTCGACCGATTCTGTGAATCTTCAAACCGGGTTTAGAGGCAAGCAGGATTTCAGAGGCAAGATAAGTCGCACCAACGCTCCTGTTACGGCATAGCAGCCAGCGCTGAACCATGCTGGTGCAATGATGAGCGTGATGATTTGCATGAGGTACGGCGTTGGTTTGGTCACGTCGAAACTGGACTGGAGACGTCCAACCCAGCCAAGTATCTCCACTGGGGGTAAGCATCAGTATATTGTCGTGCACTGAAACTTTTGGGCGACAGACTGATTCCTCCAGCTACGAATACGAGCATCCACCACACCTTTGACTTGTAACCCAACGTTTGAACAACATGTAGTAGAGTCGATAGCCCGCTGTAGGTAGATGTTAGCAAACAACAAGCCTCAAACTGGTGGAAAACCGCACTATAAACCAATGAAGGCTGCTGCAGCAGCTGTAAGGAGAGTATTTATCAGCATGCGACTGATACCAAGTAAAGCCGGTCAGCGACATTGGTAAACTCACATCGGGACGGAATGTATCCGTAAGGATTG
The DNA here is from genome assembly GCA_019627685.1 of Serendipita sp. 399. NCBI lineage: Eukaryota > Fungi > Basidiomycota > Agaricomycetes > Sebacinales > Serendipitaceae > Serendipita > Serendipita sp. 399. Next base: position 10,350 of record WSTO01000189.1, on the reverse strand, counting down.
TAGTTCAGCCCTTCTTCGCTAGCCATCGTAAATTCGAGTGTTGGAACTGTTGCTGGAGAGTTCAAGTCAGGTCATGCATCAGGCCGTCGCTGCTCTGTAGATCGACGGCCAGGAATCGACGGACGAGGTCATGATGACGCAAAGGCAGACGGATCACGTCGGCGGTAGGGAAGAAAACCTCTCTATCTCGACTTCAAACAAACTATTCCGCATTTAGTCTTCGCACATTTGTGCAGTCTTTTTTGGGAAATTCGGCCGAGCCACTGAGCTTTTGCCTATGCGACTTCCGACCGTAAACGCCCCTAGCTGTGAATGGATGCAGATATCGGTTGATTCCTCAGAGAAATGCGCATCTACGGTCAAGGATGCAGGCTGTAGTGCTCTCTTCCACTCTCGCTATCTGCCGAGGTTCGGTACCGTACGTACCTGACGGCAGCGACTCATTTTAGATCGAGATACAAACTCAAATGCCCCATGCCCATCCAGGGTGGTTGTCCTTTTGTATTGCCAGACTCCAACGAAGAACGTTTATACCATAAGTGTGTTCGCTGCTGCGCGTCTTTCTGGACTCTGCGATTATAAAGTATCCGAGGCTTTGAGGCGGCTTTGCATCCCCACAAACGCTTACCACGGAGTTCAAAATGAACTACGACAAATATCCAAACACACTCACAGAGGAGGAGGTATGGGACGCCGCGGGGTTTATTATTTCGGCCTTGAAGGAGTCCGGACGTATAGATTGTTGCCTCATTGGAGGAACCGCCTTATTTCTGCACGGTGTGGAAGAGAGGGAGATAAAGGTGCGCATACAGCTCTGCACTGAGATCCATTAACAACTAACAGAGAGCGCAGGACTTGGACTTTGTGGTATTCTTGAGGGAGAAACACTGCGACAAGTGTATCCATCGCCAGTGCTGTCTTTATAGCAGAATCTCCCAAGCGTATCCAGACAGGCTCAAACTAGTCGATTCGGTGAAGTCAAATGCTCCCTACTCGATCCTCATGTACGAGGCGCCGGAAACGAAGAACACAATCAAAATTGACCTGCTTGTGCCGGCAGAGGAAGCTGTAGAGATACCTCCTGGCCTGACCGTTGACCACGTGGTATACATAGACGGTTGGCCCGTAGCACCTCTAGAGTTTCTCCTCTACCACAAACTACTCGGGTGGAGCAAAAGGATCGAATCGTTCAAGAAAAATAAAAGAAAAGCCGTGACAACGGACACGGGGGATATTTATAACCTCTGTGAACTCCTTCACTCCAATGGAATCGACCCACTCGAGGCACCGTTTAGATCAGTCAAGTACAACGTTCGTCCTAGGCTACGGGCAAAGCAGTTTGTAGAGTACAATGGAGAGGATGCAGGATACTACTTAGGTCTTGTTGGACTTCCAGGTTATTAGTAGCGGAACCATCTTGCACTCGGTTGATAGAGACAATTCGTGGCGACGCAAGTGCCATAGTCTGCCGAGTGTCGAAAGCCTCATGCCAGACTTGGTTGTAGTACTGCTAGAAATTATGTTAAATAAAGTATTTTATTCTGCCTGCACGGGCTCAAGATCGACCGCAATTTGTTATCGTAAAGGGCACGAGTATCCTCGCATGCTCGAGTCCGCATGTTATGATGTCTATTTAGGCTACTAAATCATTGAAGTACGAGTAGCTCAAGTATCGGCGATGCAATCTTGGTGCGGAGCGTTGCATGTAACGCGACTGAGATGTAAGCTGTCAGACTCCGAAGTGGCTGTGATCAACCTTTCGGCGTCCAGGAGGAGTCCGCATGCTCTCCGAGCGACTTGCATATGAACGGAATGACAGTGATATCTCACTTATTTCGTGTATTGTCTCCTGTATCTTTCATCTAATTGATGGAACGAGGTCGGTGTCTCATCTCATGTTCAATCAGCCATCCTGCGGGTAGGATTTTTCACCGGATACCATGCAGCTCCAGCACACAGCAAATCAAGTATGCGGAGAAGGCTATACCTTATTAATACTGCATAATAGGGAGCATTCGGTCCTTCTCCCCCTTTGCTCCTTCTACAGAGCCACTCACCATGTCTCCAAGTTACAAAGAGATGCATTTAGCAGCTCTGCATGTGATTTTAGCTCTACATAAAATCGGGGAAAGCTGGTGCTGCCTTGTTGGAGGAATGGCGGCCAAACTGCATGGGGTGCAAAGAGATAGAGTAAAGGTATAATTTTTCCACGGCACATTCCTTAATAAGTGACTCTACTGTGACTAGGACTTGGACATTGCAGTCCTTCGCTCGGGCAGAAGTCAGGCAGAGATTAAGCGCCGCCTCTGCAAATACGACCCAGAAGCTTTCTTCCTTGAGCTGCCCCGTAGAAAGAATGCCGACTTTCTATTACTCAAGTATGAGATTCGGGAGGGATGTCGCATCAGGATTGACTTGCTACTCCACAATAATCCAGAGGCTGAGATTCCCCCATCACTTCACTGGAACCACTTTGAGTGGATCTCTAGCATGCCGGTAGCCCCCCTCTACTTTGTGTTATACCACAAGCTTCTCGGATGGGAATGGAGGATGGGAACAGGAGAAGGATGGAGAGTACACGACGCAAATAACAAGGACTATGAAGATATCATTCAACTATGTGATCTGCTTCGAGACCAATCCATCGTTCCACTTTCGAAGTCCCACCTGGGAAGGGCCTACTTGAAGGAATTCCCAAGACGTGCACGGCTCTTCGCAAATACGTATGGAGAAGCGAGACGCAGATTATACGAGATAGGATTCGATGTGAGGTCCAACGAGCAGTCGGATTCCTCGTATTCCTCGGATGATCATTGGTATTAGATCAGCGTTATGCAACCATTCGCGATAATCGGTCGCAATTGGTCCGTAGTCAAACGCGAGTCCAATCACCACCATATAAAGTGCGCATTGGAACTCTCTGAAGGTCACAAATTTTCATTCCTACCTGCTATGATCATGGCTCGAAGCTTCCAATGCATATGAACGCGAATACTGTTGCTTGACGAGACAAGTCCAATATGTATCTATTATATCTCTTGTATTATATCGCCCGATTTGTTGGTGACAAAACTTGGTGCTTGACCGTCTAGTCGATAGTGGCAAGGACGTGACCGCGTTGTTTATTTGGTCGATTCGACTTTGCTCCTTCTCTAAGAAGCCTCAATGACGCCACAATGATTCTCAGTTATGAAGCAATTTATCTCTCAGCATGTAATGTTCTAGACCCCTTGACAGAAGTTGGCGAGTCGTGGACCTGTCTTATCGGAGGAATGGCAGCCAAGCTGCACGGCGTAGACAGACAAGTAAAGGTAGAAATGTCTGTTATGTAATCTGGTACGTCAGTCTGGCGTGCGTCCACTCTAAAAAGGTCATATGGGGAAGCAGTTCTTGGACAATTATCGAAGGGGTGCCGAAAGGTTCGCTTACTTTTATGTCCGTCAAGCCCGGAGTCGACTGCGTAGCAGTGGGTTTAATGTGTAGAATGAATGACGAGAGATAGGAAGTGGTACGGAGCACTCAATACCTGTATCATAGATGCGAGAAGGACAGTCGGCCGCAGTATCATTTATATATCCAGAATCCGAGCGAGGGAATTCTAGCATAAGCATATGTGTACCGTAGACGATATTTGAATCACCTTTGTGTGCTTCTGTTCTTATTATAGGAGCTTCGTTTTTGGATTCGTTGCCTCTCCGGGTCTCCGGCCTCTCTATAGTTAGTTTTATCCACACGGCGTCGCTTGTTCGCTCCATCGTTTGCTTGGAATTTAACAAACACGAGAACTTTTCGGAGCAATGGGTCTAGTTTTGTCGTTTGAGATCGTTCCAGGGCTGCTATCTTTCATAATGAGACAATCGCCATAGGAAATGGAGGGAGCGTCGACGTCCGTTATAGGTCGGAAATGTCGCTACAGACTTGCCTTGCCAATGTCGCGCACTGGAGGCAGGAGTTCCATGCGAGTTCGTCCGTGACATCTTCGCTCCGACACCCCGCGCCGCGCACGTTCTTCCCAGAGATAGCGGCGATGGTCTTGAGCTATAATGAGTATTCTCAGGCAGCTTGGCTTGTTCTGGACGCTCTGAGTGATATTGGCGAGACCTGGTGTTGCCTAGTTGGAGGGTTAGCGGCCGAGCTCCATGGCGTGGACAGAACGTCGAAAGTGAGATCCCTCCCTCACCTCTCTTACGTATGCTTATCCTCATCTACTACAAAGGACTTAGACATAGCCGTACTACGGCCAGACATGAGCGCGAGAGAGATCCAAGATGCATTAGTGGACCTCTATCCGGCCCGTTTCTACCTCGAGCGACCACGGGATCGCAATGCCGACTTCCTCAAGCTCATGTATCGAATCCCGTACACTAATCATGTCATCAGGGTCGACCTGCTACTCCAGAACAACCCAGATCTCGAAATCCCCTCGACATTTCATCGAAACCACTTTGTCATGATCAACCAGCTACACGTGGCCCCCCTCTATTTTGTTCTGTACCACAAGCTACTTGGATGGGAACGTAGAATCTACGCTCCGCAATACTGGAAGAGACGTCAGGCGCACGAAAAGGATCACGACGATATCCTCGAGTTGTGCTTTCTCCTATACCGGGCCGGGATACAGCCGCTCTCCAAAGCGCATATGGGGAGGCTTTATTTAGAGAATTTTAAGAGCCGTGCCGAGGACTTTGCGGAGAGGTATGAAGGGATAGCGAGGACTCGCCTCCGAATGATCGGATTTGATGTCTGATTCCATTTGTGGTTCGTTCGTAATGGTCATGGATCACCTAATAACTGTAATATAGTGACGAAATACCGTAGGTACTCGTGTCACAAGCTAGATGTACACGATGTACGATTCATTCTAGTGATACCGCCGCATGTATGTGGGTCCAAAGAATGCTCTAGAAGGAGGGGATAGCGTTATACGTCGGAGATGGACGTACATGAGTTCAGAATCCGACCCCTCAGTGAGCTATCGCGTGAGTTCCAGCTTCATTGCCTGGATTCGTTGCACAGACTGTCTATCGAAAAGGGGTACGGTAAAGAGATGGATAGCAGGCAACGAATGAGACGTTTGAGTATACTGGATTCCTCGTGAGCCGCCGCATGCGACAAGCCGTGCTGGTCGTGCCAAGGCATCTCTCTGCAAATCATTGGGTGAATAAAGGCTGACACGCTCACGTCGAATAAGGACACCCGGGCCCTGGAGAACCTTAGCCGCATGTTGCAAGGTATTTGGGATCATGTTCATATCACCAGTATAGGTGAGTACATATGCATGACGAGACGCAGGAGCATATCGAGAGAACCACGGAAGGACCACAAGAAGCCTTAGAACTAGATAAAATCCGTCAGAGGACGAAGAGTGGAAGGGGGATGAACATACTCTTAGGGCCTGGAAGAACCACTTGTTCTTCCCACTGACATATCGCTCTTCAAAGAGCTTTTTGACCTGCTTCTTCACGTCCTCCCTCTGACTTGGCTCCTTGAACGTATCGGCCGAGCAGATCCCCTTTAATCCCTCCAACTCCAATGCATAACGTGTTGGGAAGAGATGGGTGCAGTTGACAGTCTAGAAAAATAAAATATTGAGTAATCGTCAGCTTGTCGTAAACCGCCAGAATACGAGGGAGAACCTCAAATTGCAGGCGGGATTCTTACCTTGATGAACGGCTTGACTTTATTCCTCTTCGAAACGGTCTTCTTGCCCATCCGTTTTGTCACTTTTCGTGGATAGCGTTCGATTCCAGCGACGATGGCATGGGCATACGGTCGCTCCTTCGTTCCCTCATCGAGTTGCTTAATAACCACCACCTTTTTGCCCGCTTGTCGACCTTGTAGAACAATAGCGACCTGTTCAGAACCAACGAAAGCCATGCGAGCAAAATCGACCAAAGGCAGGGCGGTCAAGTGAAAGCCATGGGCCACAGTAATAAGATAGTCGTATGAGATCAAAGTTCGAAATCAAGAAGATGTGTTGGATGTCATGAAATCTTGGTCAGAGACGATGAGAGTCTCTCAACGCCAAACGAAAAGCGAACCTTTCCGGGCTTGTAGACTGTTGAGCGTGCCAATAATGAGCATAACGCAAGCTAAATAAACAAGTGATGAGTGATGCTTACTCTTAACCATAGTGTCGAAGGAGGGAGAGGCGTATTTATGTGGTGGTCGGAAGGTCAAAATAAGGTTTCACGCGGCGAAGGCCAAATACAAGCAAACACCCCTTTTTTGATTTTGCATGCTATGGCAAGTTGGAAAATACAAAACAAAGAATTGCGAACAACACATCGAACGTGACAAATAAATCTAATGTGCGTGAATAATAGAACGAGAAAGAGAAGATGAACCGTTAGGCTACAGGTGATAGGAGAGGTCCGTTGATATGGAATTCACTAGAATGGGATGCAATTATGGAGTTGGAGCGAGGTAGGGAGGATATAGACTTGTTGAAGTCCTATGTGGCGCTCGTCCCGGCCGCAGCGACCACTCCGTCTTCTCATAGACCGGAGGGGGTTCTGGCAGCTGGTTGTGCGGTGCCACCACGTGTTTATTGGCAGTAGAGATGGGTCGAGGAGCGGACGGCACGGTACCAGCCACAGTGCCCGTTATCTGCGTGGGTGGAGGACTTTGAGGAGGGACTCTCTGATAGGCCCCTAGAGTGCTAGACGCTCCGTACATGATCCATGGGACGGCTATAGCCTCTTCTCCTCTATAGGTGCGCGCTTGTTCGCTATCGGTAGAGGAGAGGATTCCTATTTTGGAGTTGCCGCCGAGAAACCTGTCGGGGTACCGCCCTTCTCGAAGCCACCAATAAGCAAAGATCGCCAATGAGGCTATTACGATAAATCCAATGACACCGCCGATGATAATAGCAATTCGCGCGGGAGTGGAAAGTAATTCTCCAGAAGTTATTTCCCCAAGGGAAGGAGACGTGGAATTGGTGAGCGATGTAGAAGAAGTTTGTCCACCTGGGAGGAGATTGGTCGTTGACTGAGGAGAGGTGGTGCTGGTATCTGTCGCCGACGGTGAGTCATTGAATAGGTTATTCCGGATGCTGGGATCTGGGAGAGAGGACGTACAATACCCAACACATTGTTGCTGAAAATACTGTGATGAGGCCTGCTCCTCTTCTGGACATTGCTGATGAACGCAGGACATGAGTACGTTGAAGAAAGAGGTATTGTTGCATATGCATGAAAGGTCTCCGCTACTCTCCACGTCAGCGAGCTTTCTAACCAATCGCGAATGGAAACCAACGTACCGGACTGAGCAGCCTACGGAAAGGGAAATAGTTGTACATCCTCGAAAGCATCTTGTAGGCGTATTATTTGCGGACGTCGTCGACGACATCTTGGACGGTGGCCGTACACTCGCGGGTACTCTAATCGAGCGAGGGGGTTCACCAACCGAGAAAGGGGGCCAGAAAATGGAAATTAAACCATGTACTACCTCCTTCTTATACCCACGCACTAGAACGCACTCATCTCATTTCGTGCGCTTTGTGCGCCGGGGCTTATGTCGCCTTGCATCGCCACCGATATTTCCAGACAATATTACCGCCCTCTTGCGCCTTGAATGCTAAACCCAGTGCTAAAGACCGCCACTTGGCGCAGACTGGACGGATGAAGAATCCGATAACCCGAATTCAGCTCTGGATAGCAGTCCCGGAAATAACCCAAAGCCAACCAGACTGAGACGAGCTGTGTCAGCGGGCAGATACGGGTATTGGCAGGGAGATGAATCCAATTCTTATCGGGGATCCAATTCCACACAATAATTGTGACAAGTCTTGGTTCCATTGAGGTATCAACGATTGAAGCGCCGTCGAGAAGTTCCTCTGTTATCGTCGTCGTACATGATAATGAGCGGCGCGTTTGACGCTAAACATATAAATAATAGCCTATGAAAAATGAAAAAGTTTGAAGGTCATTGGTCAATGACCGCCACCAGAATCAGAGATGCAGTTGGAAGCCAAGTGAGGAAACGAGCAACCGTACAATAGGGGGGGGCCCTCCGTCGGACAAACACAACGAAAGCGCTTTCGAAAGAAAATCAACCCAATTTTATGAATGACATCTCGCTCTGGAGGTGTAAAAAAGGAATGGGTTAAATAACGAGTTGATCGAATGCCTTACAATGGATGCCCAAAGGCAAAGGAAGAAAAGTAAAGCAATGGTTACACAAATAGAAAGTTTAAAAGGAGAATGAGGAGAAAAAGAAAAAAAGGTTTATGTAAGACCACGAGCCATCTCAAAAGGAAGGGGAATGCCATGAAGCGAGACGAGACGGAGGAGGGCAGCGGACCAGCAAAAACGTAGAGAGAGGAGCAAAGATTAGGGGATCACTTGATCACAAACTGACCGAAAGTTTCTAAGGTTCATGTGCAACGCGGACCTTCGGTCAGTCTCTGAGTCCCGCATAAACATCTACACTCGCATCAAATAGGCCTCTCTCTCCATGTGCTGGAACCCACGAGTCTGCTCGCTCCAAAGCAGACCTCCGTCTGCAGTGAAAGGAGAGCACTTAGCTCATCTTTCCGTCTGGCTTCTTCTTGGGCTTCGTCCTAGGTGGCGTTACATTTCGACCGCCCATCGCCCCATACGGGTATTTTGCCTTCTTCTCCGCAGGTTTCAGAATCTATAGATTCAGAAATTAGACTATGGAGATGAGGAGACGGGTCCTAGCGAGTCTCGCATACCTGGAAAGAACATAGTAGGGTCTCGTCCACACTCATCATCGCCCCAGCATTGTCGAATTCTCCGCAATAATTTGGCGCAGAGAATAAGGTGACCAGTTGCCGCTTTGCGAAGAACTCATACCCGTCCTCCACAACTTGGTGAGCGCGACAGATCAAATCCATGTCGTGCTTCTGCAGGAAGCGGGATACAACATCGGGCCCAAACGTAAACGATACGCCACGGTCGTTTTCTGACCAGCCAGTGATATCCTTATCGGGATCTGACCACAATAAGTCGCAGAGTAGACCTAATGGAGGAGCAAATAAGATCAGCAAACAACGTCATGCGTCCACCGAAGCAGGGCGATAGTATAGGGTCGAACAAACACGGTTATTGAAGAGCTACTGACCCGTATCTGGAACATCGGTGGGTCGCATGACACGTCGTATTTGTTCCATACTTTGGAGATCAGGGCTCAAGCCTCCGTGCATCGTGAATATCTTCTCGTCGATGATGGCGGCGATCGGTAAGCAGTTGAAGCAGTCTGTGAAAGTTTTCCACAGTTTGATATTATACCGTCTTTTACCTGGAGAATAAAAGAGAAAGGATATCAACGTGTGCAACGACCTCGATTTGGGCATCACACGAACATTCATCGTAGAAACCGTAGATGCGATTGATACTCGCACACTCGTGGTTCCCTCTGAGAATGAAAAAGTTTTCGGGATATTTGATCTTGTAGGCGAGAAGGAGGCAAATGGTTTCAAGGCTTTGCTTGCCACGATCTACGTAGTCGCCGAGAAAAAGGTAGTTCGCCTCTGGTGGGAATCCACCGTATTCGAAGAGACGTAGAAGGTCGTAATACTGTCCATGGATATCGCCTGCATTTGAGCGCCGTGATTTAGTGTGTTTGCACATCAGCGGATCGTTGGAAAGCAAGCTAACCGCATATTTTGATGGGTGCTTCGAGTTCTAAGAGGATTGGTTGATTTATGAAGATCTCACGTGCCCTCGTGCAAAGGTACTTGATCTCATACTCTTGTAGCTGTACTGGCTTCCCGGGTCTGTTGCCACGAACTAGGAGCGTTTACAAGCAAGACGTCAGCCTTCATTGAGAGCAACTCGGGATCAAAAAGAGGAAGCGAGGGCTCCGCTAGGAGGGACCGCTTGGGAATGTTCAACGCACCTTCGAGCAGGCGATCGATGACCGAGTCAAGGTCGATTTCTGTCGTAGATTCCGCCATGGAGGCTTATTTGTGGGCTCTGCTGAAGGCGGGCTCCCGTTTTCTACCGCTCGCTATCGGAAAAGGTCTTCAGAAGTGGCAGCATCAGCAGCGAACGCGCTCCGAGGGTGAGGTAGTGTTACCTAGGGGACTAGCTGGCGCTGAAGATGCACAAGGAGCGTGCCTTTGAGGACGAGGTTCGTTTGTGGTGGGAGTCAAGGTACACTTTGACCCAAGCTCACCCAAAGACCTGCGCACTTGATGCCCGTTGCGTGACGTGAAAAGCCCAAAAGATTTATGAAAACTTTTCTTTGCATGGATTTTAATTGCGCTCAAATCTTGCGTTTATGAAGAAGAATTTACCCGCCGGCAGTGCGACCAAGTGCATTGATGCCGTTGGACTGTCTCGAATCTTTTAAACCCCACACGACCTCCAAATCACCTTTCTC